>JAJPUD010000871.1:432633-495906 GCA_023553655.1 Myrmecobius fasciatus
ATACTTGTTTCCTCCATTAGGATGTGAATTCCTTAAGGGAAGAGAATATTTTTGTTTTTCTTTGTAGCCCCAGCATTTTGCCCAGGGCCTGACACATAATAAATGCTTAAGAAATGCTGAAAATGCTCCAGTCCAACTGGAATTGGAGCTGTAAAGGATCTTATATATCACAAATCCAGCCCTTTATTCCACAGAGGATTGCTGAGCCTGAAGGCCTGTAGGAAGAAGACACAAAAGTCCAGCTCGTGAGGTATGGAAGGAGAGAGAAGGAAGCAGATGTCACTTTGAAGCATGGAGATGCTGGAGATTGTGAGAGATCCTGAGTTGGGGGTGGTGAGTTTATTTCAAACACTGGTTTCTGGATAAAATCCCATACTACTAGCCTAGTTTAGGCCAGGGATAGAGACTGATGATCTGATTTTCTCTCCCCCCCCCTTTTTCCTCTCTCTGGAAAGCAATGAATGTCTGCCATTGACTCACTTTAACCTGATGCTTTCCTTTGGGCTTGGGAAGTGTTAACTTTTGCTGTGAAAATTATTTTGTTTCTTAAGCCAGCAAATGTTAATTTAAATTATTGATCAAAAGAAATTCAAAATTTTGTGTGTCTTAGTTAATATTTATGGATATTCAGTGGGAAGAAGAAATGGTATGTGTGTTCTAGAAAGAGGAAGTGTTTGATTCAGACCGAATATGGGGGCTTGAAGCTAATTTAGACCAGTTGAGCAATGTGGTAAAGCAAATATTATATTGTGTCATGAATCTGGAATCCAGATACCCCTAGATTTAATTCCATTAGTAAGAAATACTCCTAGGCTGAGACAGAAGCAAACCAGGCAATTTTAATTTTCCCTCTTATTTGTGGGTCTGGTCTTTGAAAAGCCAGCCCTGCGGCAACTAGGTGGTACAGCACCAACCCTGGAGGTAAAATGACTGGAGTTCAAATCTAGCCTCAGATATTTAGTAACTGTGACCCTGGGCAAGTCAGTTAACCCCATTGCTTCAAAAGATAGAGAAATAGTGGGAGGAGGAGGGAAAGAGAGACAGACAGACAGAGGGAGAGGGAGAGGAGGAGGGAAAGAGAGAGGAAGAAGAAAAGGGAGAGGAGGAGGGAGAGGAGAAGGGAAAGGGAGAAGAAGAGAAGGGAAGAGGGAAGGGGAAAGGAAGGAGGAGGGGAAGGGAGAGGGAGAGGGGGAGGGAGAGTGGAAGACAAGAGAGACAGAGGGACAGAGGGAGAGGAAGAGGGAGAGGGAAAAGGAGAGGGAGAGAGAGAGACAAAGAGACAGAGAGGAAGAGAGAAAAAGTGCTATATATACGTATATGCATATATATATGTATGTATATATATACTAAATTTGCATCTTGTATGATTTCCTTTTCTTTCTTTGTAGACTAGATGAAAGATAAGCTCAGAGAAGTGACTAGTGGCTGGAGGATAGAGGAAAGGCTGTCTGCAGAAAGTGGGATTCCAGCCATTAAAGGAAGCCAAGGAAACACCTTTCCTTAAGATCCTTTAACAAGGGGATATGACCTCTACCTGTGATTCCAAGAGCTAGGGGGTCATGAAGATCCTTTGATTTGGGCCATATGGACACTCACTGCAATATTTGAGGAGGGAGAACTTCCAGGACAAGGGCAGTTTAGTCTGGAGAAGACAAAAATAGCAGGAAACAATAAAACTGCATAACTATCCAGACTGAACAGCCCACCCACGGGGGCACCAGCATTCCCAGGGAGTTCTCTTACTTCCAAATGGCTTGGCCTTTGCCAGGAGAAGGTCTCAGAATGTCTTCTCCAAGAGAGAGGACAAATCCTTTTCGAAGAGGTTGTCAACTTTCCCTTGGTATTTAACAAAGGAGTGCTAACCTAGATTCTGGAAGTGAGAGAGAATTATGTAAAGGAGAAAAACTTAGCCCTTTTCTCAACCATCCACAAATGTTTTAGACCTAACCTGTGATTCATCAGCATAGGGAACTCAGTCTCACAATACAGAACTGACCTTCCTGAGAGTTTACTGGAAACACTAATAGGTTATGTGACTTTCCCATAGTTATATTGCCAGTATGGGTCAAAAGCCGAACTTGATCCCGGGTCTAGTGTGACATTGGGCAGGTTACTTAACCTTTCAAGGCCTCAGCTTCCTTATCTATAAAATGGGAGGAGGAGAAGTTGGACTCAGTGACCCCCAAGGTCCCTTCCAGCTCTAGGACTATTATCCTATAATCTATGAGATGCCTTCTCAGAGTGTGTATGAGTCTATGACAGATTTAAAAATCTAATTGAGGGGGGAAATCTAATTGTAGGATATAAATCCCTATAAACAGATTAATACAAGTTAAGAAGCAGTTATTAAGTACCTACTAGGTGCCAATTACTTTTAGGTGCTAGGATTATAAATATTAGTGCCAATTAAGGCTACATCTGAATATAACACACATTAAATGATAATTACACATCACATAATCCCAGAATATTGGAAGGGCTCTCAGATTATTGAGTCCAAATCATATCTGAACATGAATGCCCTCTACCACGTGACCTGATAAAAGTTCATCCCAGCTTTGTCTGAAAACCTCCAATAATGGGGAACTCACTCTCTCTTTAGGCGGCAGCCCATTCTACTTCCTAGTAGTTTGGAGGCAAAATAGTGCAAAGTACTATGAATTCAAATGAGGGAGAAAGCCTTTGTTGAGAGGGAAAACTTAAGGTAAAATGGTGAAGGGAATTCAGCCCCAATCAGCACTGCCCGAGTATACAATTGGCCCTACCTTCCACCCTTCCCTGTAGCTTGGACCCGGACGTGTCCACAGAGCCTCCATCAAAGGTAATGTATCCAGTCGCTTACAAAGTTATTTCTCCTGTAGCCTCAGTGGGGAGATAAGCCTCCTCCAGCCAGATGAAAGAGCGGTCACCGCAGGCTCCCCAAACCACCTACAAATAGTAATTAAAAGGAAGCCTCCGGCAGCAGCAGCAGCAGCAGCAGCTCCAAGAACTACCAGCTCTGCATAGAGTGATTCAACTCTCTCTCTCTCTCTCTCTCTCTCTCTCTCTCTCTCTCTCTCTCTCCCCCTCTCTCTTTCTCTCTCTCTCTTTCTCTCTTTGTTTCTGTCTCTCTCTCCCTTCCTCCCTCTTTTCCTCCCTCCCTCCCTTCCTTTTTCTGTCTCTCTGTCTCTCTCTGTCTCTCCTCTCTCTCTCTCCCCTCTCTCTGTCTCTTTGTCTCTGTCTCTGTCTCTTTCTCTGTTTCTCTCTGTATCTGTGATGGTCTGTCTCTCCAAGTTTCTCTTCCTCCTTATCTCTCTCTCCCTATCTCTGTCTTTCTGTTTCTCTCTGTTTCTCTTTCTCTGTCTCTGTCTCTCTGAATCTCTTACTCTCTGTGAGAGAGACTCTCCCGGTCTCTGTCTCTATCTCCCTGTCTGTGTGTGTGTGTCTCTGTCTCTTTCTCCCCCTCCCCTTTTCTCATTCTAGACTGCTCACTTCTCAGCTACAGCTGCAATCTTTTCCCATCCCTCTCACCACTCATACCCATGCACAGTCTTATATTTGCTATTTTAGGAAGAGATCAAAGAAGCCTATATAACTGCTAAGAAACCCTCAGTCTGAAGAAACAGTAGTTGTTCCTAACTCTGTGGAAACTTCTTGAGTGATAAAGAGCCAGAACTCCTGCATGTATGAAAATATACTAAAGAAAGAACAGTAAAAAAAAAAAATACTAAAGGAAGGAAGAGAGATCGGGAGGAGAGCTGGTAGAAATGAATCAAGGACAGCCAATGGCTTTCCCAGAAATTTCATGAAAAGTTAGGGAGAGGGCTCTCCACCAGGTTCCATTTCCAGAAAGTGGAGGTGATATCATATCCATAGCACCAATCGATTAAGAAAAAAATATACCATCTAATCCAACCCCCTCATTTTACAAAGGAAAAGCTTGAGAACCTAAGAAATTAATAAGTATTAGAAATAAGATTTGAATCCAGAGCCTAAGAGTCTAAATCCAGGACTTTTCCTACTAGATCACCTTCTTCATCATGCCTATCAGTCAATTTAAAATCCCTGACAGCTTCAAAGATGAATTTCAATCATTCTGGCTAATTATAGAGTATATTTAAAAATATATTAAGGCAGTTTTATGAGAGAAAGTACCTTTGCTGAATTAAAAAGCAAAATGCATCAGTGTAGCAGAGGCTATCTTAACAGTGGATGGCAAAAGATAGGACTTTCAGATGACCTCAGAAAAGAATATTTTTAAAAAACCTAAGAAGAAACACTGGACATTGTACTTGCCTTGCTTCAAAATCGATAGAGGGATTAAATGGCACAATGGTTTTCTGATTTGGGTATGAGCTATTGTTAGGGAGGAGCAGCCAGACTTCTGTGACAGGGCACCAAAATTTAGAGGGCCCTGGAAGCATTTGTTCTTTTGCAGTGGAACAAACAGAAGTAGTGAAAATAGGTGGCCACTCTCTCCACTGGTGGTCACAATTCAAGTAAGAGTTTCTTGGCCCAGCTCCTTTTTCTCCAGTGACCTTCCCAGCAAATAGCCTCAAGGTATCCCTGTCTTGGAGTGTCTCTGTATCCCTCACATAAGGTTTTGTGTCCTAAGAAATGAATCTTCTTTTCATTTCTTTCCATGTGTAGGCCTCTCTCTGTCTCTGTCTTTATGTCTTTCTCTTTCTCTCTCTCCTTACTTTCTCCACTTCCTCTGTCTCTCCACCCCCCCTTTCCATCTCCCTCCCTTTTTTTCCTTCTTTTCTCCTCCTCCTCTCTTCCCTCTTTCAAACCCATTTACCCTCTGATTCACTTTCTGATGCTCTTGTATTAGGAACCTAATTGCTAATTACTGTTCTGGTCCTGATAGCCAACCTAAATCTTTCAACTTCAAGCTTATTCCTGTTTTCTTTCAACTTATCAGTGGAGGCAGAAGGTAGCTAGATCCTGATAGCCCCTTTTTGGCTGACCTCACTTCTGGTTGGGTCTGTTTAAGCCATTTCCTCTAGTTATAGTCTTTAAGAATAAAACCTTGAAATTTACAAGCTCAGGGGAGTCCTACCTGACTAAGCTGACCTTGGTCCTATAGGAGCTATGCTATAGAAAGATTTGGAGTCCAAGGCATGAATCCCAGCTCTGTCATTTGCTACCTGTATGAAGGTGGGCAAGTGACTTAATCTCTCGACTTGAGTTTTGTTATCTCTAAATAGGATTGATTGTGCTATTTCTTATCTAAGATCTCTTCTGGCTCTAAGCTCCTGTGATCTTATCACTTTACATCTTCCCTTGCCCCAATGGCTGACCCTTCTCTGCTTCCTTCAGCTCCATGACCCAGGTAGTTCCATTCTAGGATTTCATGAGAATACCTCCGTGGGGCCATATATGGAGCGCTGGATAGAGAGGGCATATGACCTGGAATGGATTCAATATTTCACCCCCCTCAGCTAATATTCATTAGCTATGTGACACTGGGCAAAGTCATTAAACCTGCCTGAGCTTCTATTTCTTCATCTGTATTTGATGATTTGTAAGTTCCCTTCTAGCTCTAAATCTGTGATATCAAGATAATAGTTTGGCTCCAGCCCTGAGCTATGTATACAGGGTAGGGAGAAGTCTTGGGACTCTGAAGGAGGGGAGAATACAAGATTGAGGTTGTAAAGTATAATCAGGGATATCTATAGGATCATTGGAAGCTCAGTGGAAGATGACTCATGTCCCCATCCTTTGGGATGGAGCCAGAGGATGAATGATGATTCCTCAGCCTCTAGAAGCTTTCATTGTGCCTGAACCTCAGTTCTACCATTCTGCCCTTTCTCTGCCATGGCCTGCCAAGCTCTCCTTGCTCTAATTAGAACAATTCCTCCCTCAATTTTCTTCAAATAGCCATGCTTTATTCAGTAGCAAGTGCCACCCCCATAAGCTATTGGAGAAATGGTGGCTTTTCTCCAAAAAGCCTGAGAACTCTCAGGTGGAAGATGCCTCAGTATTTGGGGGAGAGTTCAAGTGGGATGGGGATGAGTAGTGAATAGTCCTGACTCATGCTCCATCTATTAACAGATACAAGGGAAGTTGAGGAGCATTTGGTCTACCCCCTCATTTTATGAACAAGAATAGTCAGTTTAAGTTACTTTCCCAAGGTCACATAGACAGTAAACAGCAATCAAGATTTGGTCTTAAATCACTATTGATCAGAGAAATGCAAATTAAGACAACTCTGAGGTACCACTACACACCTGTCAGATTGGCTAAAATGACAGGAAAAGATAACAATGAATGCTGGAGGGGATATGGGAAAACTAGGACCCTGATACATTGTTGGTGGAACTGTGAATGGATCCAACCATTCTGGAGAGCAATTTGGAGCTATGCTCAAAAAGTTATCAAACTGTGCATACCCTTTGACCCAGCAGTGTTTCTACTGGGCTCATATCCCAAAGAGATCATAAAGGAAGGAAAGGGACCCACATGTACAAGAATGTTTGTGGCAGCCCTTTTTGTAGTGGCTAGAAACTGGAAACTGAAGGGATGCCCATCAATTGGAGAATGGCTGAATAAATTATGGTATATGAGTGTTATGGAATATTATTGCTCTGTAAGAAACGACCAGCAGGATGATTTCAGAGAAGCCTGGAGAGACTTGCATGAACTGATGCTGAGTGAAATGAGTAGAACCAGGAGAACATTATACACAGCAACAACAATATTACATGATGATCAACTCTGATGGACATGGCTCTCTGCAACAAAGAATTGTCTCAAACCAGTTCCAATTGTTCAGTGAAGAAAGCCATATGCACCCAGAGAGAGGGATGTGAAATGTGGACCACAACATAACATTTTCATGCTCTCTATTGATGTTTGCTTGCATTGTGTTTCCTTTCTCTGATTTTCTTTTTTTTTCTTGTAGATAGGATTTTTCTTGCACAACTTGTCAAGTATTTTAACATTATTAACATGTAGTGGACTTCCTGCCATCTAGGGGAGGGGAGGGGACTGGGGGTAAAAGTTGTAACGGAAAGCTTTGTAAAGATCAATGTTAAGGAACTATCCATACATATGTTATACAAATAAAAAGCTTTAATAATAATTTTTAAAAAAGATTTGGTCTTTTAATTCCAAATTCAGTGATTTGCACTATAAAACCCTGCCTTTTCTCCCCCAAAAAGCCCAGGCTCAGTACCACTCATTCATGACCTTGAAATCATTCTTTATTCCTACCCTTTTCCCACTCTTCAAGCCTTCAATCTCTCTTTAATACAAGTCATCCAATCAGCATTTATTAAATGCTTTCCCTTATTATCTGCCAGCCACTCACACTGACCCTGGAGTCAGAGGAATTCATCTCAAATCTAACTTTTGGTTCTTTAACTCTCTGTAACTCGCCAAGTCTCAATTGCCTTGTCTATAATGATGAAATTGAACTAATTTATCTCTAAGGAATCTTGCAGCCCTACATCCTGTGAACTTCAGGCTAACCCCATCACTATTCATTCCCTTTTCTGCCCAGTCCTCAGTATCTATCTGTCTCCCATGAGTCAAGGGGAATCCCCTATAGGGTGGAAAGGTTGGAGACAGGGCAGGGGGTGAAGCATTGTCAGTTAAAACATGAGAGGAGAGTGTTAATCTTTATTTTTCTGTGGAGGGAAATTTAACTTTAAGAAGGCAGGCTCTTTGTGCCCCTCTGTTTCTCTTTTCCCAAAAATCAGAGAATGGGCTTCCTTGATATCCAAAATGATTAAGTTTCTAAGAAGCTAGGATGAGGTTTTCTTCTTTCCCTACACATACCTAAAAAACTGTTATCTCATTTGATCTTCACAACAATCCTCTGAGATAGATATTATTATCCCCATTTTATATATGAGGACGCTGAAGTTGAGAAAAATTAATTGCCTTGTCCAATTTTATACAACTAGTAAGTGTCTGGCTGGAACTGAACTCATATCTTTTTGAGTCCAATTTCAGCATTCTATGAAGGTACAACCTAAATTAGGTTATTTTATTAATAATGATGTGTGCATACATGAATGAATGAAATATGAAAATATCCTACTAGGCAAGAAAACCAGACTCCTTGGGATCAGGAAGAAATCTTGAATATTCACCAGATCATCCCCTACTCTCTCTGCCAGGAAGACTTGGAGAGGTCAGAGGATGCTATGTCCTTGGAGTACTTCCAGTACTGATCCTATGAAAAGAAGCCTCTTTAGAGTTCCCAATTCTGAAGATATTTCTATATTAGATCTATTTAGAAGATTTGATTAGCTAGCATTTGCTTCTTTACCCTCCTACTTATCCCTTTCTACCACCCAATTTCCTCTCAGAAATACAACTCCCTATCTTAAAGTTCTTCCCAAGATCAACTAGAATCCCTCTTGCCAAAATAGAATGGCTCTGTTTTGGGCTCTCTCTCTCTCTCTCTCTCTCTCTCTCTCTCTCTCTCTCTCTCTCTCTCTCTCTCTCTCTCTCTCTCTCTCCATTGTTTCCTTTGGTGATCACAAATGTTCCATTGGGTCCTAGCATCTTCTCTACCCAGAAGACTTCCATATTCATAAACTCAAATCTATATACTCAAAGCAATATGGAAATTCCTATCAACAACACCCATTGCAATACATCTATCCCTGCCCATTCTGTATGATCTTTATCCATATCATTCATCAATTCACCATAGGGAATGCACTCAATGTACTGGGAGTAGTGTGCTTCATTGTTGGTCCTCTGGATAATCACAGTTGGTCATCACATTGATGAGAGTTATCTTTCAAACTTGTTTGCCTTTTAATATTGTTATATAATGTCCCTACTAGATGGGCTATCCATCCAATATTCCTAGCCCCTACCATATGACTAGTCTATATTTTTGTTTCAGTATCCATTTCTCTGCTGCCATTACTCACATCACTTTTTCATGATGCTATATTTGTGATATGTTTCTACTCATTCACCTTTCCAGTGCTCTTTGGGATATCCTCAAATTCCATTCTTTGGAGTCTATAGTATTTCATGATTCATAGTCATATAATACTATAAGGAATATTGTTTTGATTACCTGCCATATCTCTTCCTTTGTCTTTCTTCTAGCTTTGAATTAATTTTCACCTTTGTCATCTAAGTCAGTGATCTTAATAATTAGTCATTTTCTATCTGTTAAAATAAATTTCAGTTCTATTCAGTTCTCACTGTGAAAATCAGTAATTAGTTCTTTCCCATCTGTTAAAATATACTAAATTTCTTCTTTTTAATGATATTATTCCATTCTCATCATGTCCAGTGTTCCCAGATTTTTTTCCAAAGAAATAATTCATGATATATAGGCTTGAATATTCTGAGTAGTCTACAATTCTTTGTGCCTCTAAACTCTAAACCATATATTACAGATGTTTTTCACTATTCTCCCCTATTTCCATCCTCCATTGAGACCACCAAATATAAAAATATATGTTTAATGCCTAGAATGCATGTTAATACAGAGAATTTCTTTACCTTTTCATCTTCACAATAGAGGTTAGTGCCACAATTACATTCATGATAATCATTTTGCAAATACTTTACGTGTACGTGGTAATACAAGATGTCCCATAAAACTGTGTTTCTTCTTGCCTTCAGACACACAAGAAAACCAATTCTAGGAGAACCTATGCACTTGCCTTTCTTTAGCAGCAAATTCTTTACATCTCTTAGTTATACTTTATTCTGAACTTCCATCCTATATTGTCAAACTGCCTATTAGACATCTTCTGCCCCACACAAACTTAGTTATCTTCTCATTCCTCCCCTATCCATATGCAAACCTACTTTCCCCTCCACTTCCCCATTTCTGTTGAGGTCGCCACAATCGTCCCCAGTACCCAGGCTCATAATTGTCATTATTTTTTCTTCATTATCCCTCATTCCATAATCCAATCAATTACCAAGTCTTATCGATTCAATCTCCATATCACCATCATCTGTCTTCTCTAATATGATCAGTTGACATCCTCATCACCTTTCATCTGGACTGTTGAAATTGCCTAATAGTTTCCTTGCTTCTGATCTCTCCTCTTTCTCATCCATCCCTTTATAGCTGACAAAATTATCTTCTTGAGAGATCTGGCCCCATTCAAAAATTTTCAGTGGCTCCCTATTACCTCAAGGGAAAAAATATGAATTCCTTCACCTGGAATTAAAGGGCAATCACAACCAACTTTCTAGATATATTTCCCATCTTGTTTCATACTACTCTTCTTCAAAAATTCCACTTTTGAAATACATTGAAATACAGACTTTTAAAATTGTATTTTGATAATTTATATTTCAACATAATTGGTTTTCATAATCATCTTATGGATTTTAAAGCTTTTTTTCCAAAGAAGGGATTCAGAAGCATCAATTGCCTCTGGGATGGATCCCAACTATGGGGGACTGCCAAAGGATTCCATCACATAAACATGGTTAAAAAGCCCCAATATAATCCAACTCCTCCACTATTGAGATTTTCAGTAATTTACCCAAGATTCCATAGGAAGCAGCAGTGTTAGAATTTGAACCTAGGTCCATTTTCCTCTTCCTGCTCATTTTCTAGCCTGTCTCACCTCCACAACACAATGGCCTTACACAAGTATCTCCTTCCTCTTCCCTGCTTTCCAATTAACCTTTTTTTTCTTCCCCTACTACATTGTAAACTCTTGGAGAGTGAGTACTAAGTTGTTTTCTTGTTTTATATTCCCAGAACTTTCCTTTGCCTCCAAGTCTCTCTTCCCACTGAAACATACTGCCTCTATCACCAATAAGGGCTATTTTTGGGGGGTTTTTTTGTTTGTTTGTTTTTTACAAGTTGTATTCCCAATCCCTTTCCCCAGCTATAGAATGTAAGCTCCCTGAGGACAGAAACCAGTTTTGAGTCCTTTTTGTGTGTCCCCAACACCTGACACAGTGCTTTGTTCATAGTAGATGCTTAATAGTTACCATTTATTTTGCTTTATTGTTTTAAGCGACTTATTCAAGGTCTTGCAGCACATTTGAACCCAGAATTTTCAACTACAAAATCAAATACTCTTTCTTCTTCACTGAAAGAGTTCTTTACCTTCTTTGTGTTATGGATTCTGCTGGCAGGGTCTGGTGAAGATTTTGGACCCCTTTTCAAAAGAATGATTTTAAATGCATAAAATAAAATACAGAAGAAACCAATTATATTGAATGAATTTTTTTTAATTTTTAACTCTGTTCCACTAACCCAATGAAAATCAGTCCATTGGGCAGGAGTTAGAAAAGAGAGAACAAAAAGGGTATGAAATGGTACAATGTCCACTGACCACCCAGTGGGTAGCAGAATTATGATCAGTAGCCCTTATAGCCTGACCCCAGGCCGCAAGGGAGGATACTAGGAAAGCCCCTCACAATCCAGAAATCTATGAAGATACATATTTCTCAGCTATCCACCCCGCCTGCCAGCTCCATTTCCATAAAGCTATTATCTTCGCCACAGTTCCGCTTAATTGGACTATGTCTATTACAGAAAGGCATGTTCCAACACAAACCTGGAATGTTGCTAACAGACGCTTAGAAGCGTGCAGAGAACCCAAGCTCTCAACATGCCTTCACGATCTGCCCTGGATTCATACTGATGAAAGCAAGCTGGGTGCACTCATAACTCCAATCCATGGGTAATCAAAAATAAAATGATTCTTCGGAGCTGGGAAATCATGATTTTTCCTTTTTTCGCGGTAGGAAAAGTGGTCTAGGATTTTAAAATTTGTCATGGCTAATCTACACACCAGGAATTCTTCCCCTTTCTCTTGTCCTAGGCCCATTTAGCACAATCTGGTGAAGGCCTCTTCCTAGAAAAAGGTTTTTTTAATGCACAAAATAAAATATATTGGATTATAAAGAAAACCAATTATATTGAAAAACAGTTATCAGAATATTTAAAAAAATACAAGTCTATGGACCAAAGATTAAGAATCCCTGCCAAACATGGATAACTGAAAGGTAATGAGACTTGGGGAAGTTAATATGACCTGAGGATACTTTAAGAGAAGAATGGGATCAAGGAACAGGAAAGCAATAATCCTGCTTTTGTCCTGGTCAGAGTACACCTGAAATATTGTGTTCAGTTCTGGGGACCACGTTTGAAAAAGGAAATAATAAGTGTCCAGATATGGTGAAGATGCTTGAATCCATATGAAATATTTAAAGTGTGGGAAAAGGATTTCCATTTATTCTGATCAGCCACAGAAAAGAGTTACAAAAAAAGTAAATTTAGGCTTGAGGTAAGGAAAGAATTAATAACTAATAAGAGCTGTCCCAAAGTGGAATAGATTGTATAAGGAGGCAGGGAGTTCTTACGCGTGGGAAGTCTTCTTGAAGAGGTTGGGAAACACTTGGCCATCACGGTGTGGAGGCTATCCAGGTATGGATCTGCTTTACTTTATTGTCTTTTTGTCCCTAATACCTAGCATAATAGCTGGCTGGGAGAAGGCACTTAATAAATGCTTGCTAGTTGTTTGATAGCCTACCTGAGCCTCAGTTTCCTATAAAATGAGAGGGTTGGACTAAATGGCCTCCCTGGGCAAACTAGTTGGCTTTCCTCCACCTTCTTGCTCCAGGGCTCACCATAGTGATACCAAACTTAGTGGAGATACTCAGTACACACACACACACACACACACACACACACACACACACACACGCACACCCTTCCAGCCCTAGATCCTTGATCCCATGTGGTCCCAGTGGATTTTGAAATAATATCCCACAACCTCTTCATTCTACAAAAGGGTAAGAGTTAAAGTTATTTGCCTAAGGTTACCAAATAATAAATAGAAGATCCAGTCTTTGAACACAGGTCCTCTAACTCAGGTTTCTTAAACCTTTCCCACTCATGACTCCTTACCTGAGAAATTTTAACACAGCCCAATGTATATAAGTATATAAAATAGGTATACAAATCAAACATTTACTGATAATAAATCACAATTTTGTGACATTCACATTCAGTTATACGACCCATGGAGGGGAAGGCTTTGCTCTGGTTGAAAAATCCAGATTTCTTTTTACTATTGCCTCTTCAATCCTTCCTTTGGTAGAAGGGGAAAGTAAAGTCCAGAGAAGGATATCACAGGATTTAGAGCTGAAAGGGATCCTGGAGATCATTCCATCATTAACCTAATTGGAGAAAACTGAAGACCAGAAGGTGACTTAATCAAAGCAATCCAGATCGTCAGAGGCAGAATTAGGAAAAAGATGATGGGACTCCTGACACTTAGGCCATTTCTTTCTCTGAAGTCATCCCATCTCCAGGGTCATTGCCCATTTCTTCCTGACCACCTCGGCCTCAATATTACCAATTAAAGGAAAGCAAATGAAATACTTCCCCCCCACCCCGTGTCCACACAATCTCCCTACACGTTCCAGCTATTAAATACAAAATTTTGAAGATCACTCTGAGGTGTTCTGAGATCACACTGGGGTTCTGAGAATCCAGTCCTGCTGAACCACTCCCTTCTCCCTCCCCATCAGCCCCCAGCCAGTCTCCTAGCAACAAGCCTTTGCTCTCATTATGACTCCCCTCAAATAAAAAAAAGTCACTTCCCTGCAGCATCCAGCATGCCCGTCTGCCCGCGTGCCACCCTGCCTGGACAGCCCACCATGTTTCAAATCACATCTGAAATCCATCTCTCATTCTCTGTGGCCCTTAATTCCTTCTCCCTGGGAGTCTTGGTAACTGTATTATAGGTTGTGCAGAGCACCACGATAAAATGCTGTAAGGATTATTAAATTCTCCAAGTGCCAGGGCTGATGGGGTAAGGGCATCAAGGATACAGATAATGAAGCCACTAACTACTTCTCCCATATTCAGCTTCCATGCTCATCATCTCCACGTTGGAAGAGTAAAGGAGGAGCCAGACTATGGATCCAGGCCAAAGTATTTCTGGGTCTTACCAGGTTTGAAAATTGCACCCCTTGTGTGTTACTGTCTGCTCCTGGCTTGCAGCCTTCCCTATAACACAGGCAACCTGATATATCATAAAATAAATACCTCTGTGCCAGGGAGAGTGAGATTTTTCTGGTGTTAAAAATATGAACACTTATGGAAAATTGGATGACGGAGTATTCTTTGTCTGCCTCCACCCTCATTACACATAGTGGCCTAAACAGCTCTCCACCTTGTCTAGCCCTAATACCGATTGTGTCCGAGGAAACCCAGCTCTTTGCCCTTGATGGATGGGAGAAGAAAAGTCCCTAAAGATAGAGAAAAAAATTCCATCCTGGAAAGAATAATCATCAATCACTTCAGCAAAATCAACAGTTAATAGATGGATAGGGGATAGGTTGTATCCCCTGTCCTGTGATTTTATTGGTATAAGGAATTCCCAGGGAAGACAATTCCTTCTACCAATACAAGTTTATACCTTCTCTGTAATTTATAGCCTTAGAAGGTTACCTAGAATACCTAGAAATCAAGGAATTAAACAGTCAATATGTGTTAGGACTTGAACTCATTTCTTCCTGCTTTCAAAGTCATCTGTCTATAAATTATGCCCTGCTTCTTCTCATGATAATAAACATTTACAATTATGTAATAACTTTGATGTTTGCAAAGCACTTTATATACATTATCTCATTTGAGGCTCATAACAACCTTACTATGCCCATTTTAAAGATGGGGAAGCTGTGATTTAGAGAGCATAAGTGGTTTGTTTACAATTAGGAAATGTCAGAGATGAGGTTTGAACTCTGTATTCTCTTGACTCTAGGGCTAATGATCTTTCCATTCTGCCACCTTGCCTTTATATTGCAAGAGCATCACTAGTTAAACCATGTCAATGCTCCTCAAAAAAAAATATGGGTAACCTCCATTCACCTATACTAGATGAGACAGAACCATGATGTTAATGATTCAAAGCAGAAATTAGTGATAATTGTTTGAAAAATCAATCAACATGTTTTTATCAAATATCTTCTAGATATTTGTAACAAATTACGTTTTGTGTTTTGTGTTACAAAAAAGAGTCACAAATACTAAGCATTGAGGATACAAATCCTACTCTGAGTTCACCTCTACAAACCTCACCCACACTGGCAGATTGGATTTCCAGAGACATGGTTGCTGCTCCTTTCAGGGTTCTAGGGATAATCTTAGATGTGGGTATCTGCCTAATGCTCAATGCTCAATGCTCATGAGCCCCTACTACTGTTATTCTCCTTAAAAGCCATTCAGTAAACTTAGTTTCTTACCAAAAACATTTACTCAAATGGCAGAGCAAGAATAATAATTATATAGCATTTTACCCCAAATCAGGGGAATATTCAATTTCCCAAGGCATGCAACCTTAGGGTGATCAGTAACAATTCAGTAGTCAGTTCCTCTTCTCATTCTTTTTTGGGGACTTTATACAGATGAGTAGTTGAAAACAAAGTTATGAATACGGTCTCTGCCCTGGAAATAGTATACTCATTATCTCCACTTTCTTTTTCATAGGTAATGGGGTTGTTCAAGTCTTAGATACTTTCTGGGTGGCTAATGTCTATTTTTTAATCTGAAGGCCTTCCCCATTATTTTCTCATGTCTTTTTATTTTTGCTACTACAAGTCTCCAATTTTGGTGATCTCGTGGAGCACCTTCTCTTATAAAAATAAAATAAAATAAAACATTCCCTGGACTCAAAGAACCTGTAATTTAATAAGATGACATATACATATAGAGATGCTCTCTACACGGCAACATACAAGATACATACAAAGTAGGTACAAGGCAATATTAGAGGGTGGAAATACACACACACACACACAAGCAAATAAATCATCTGTCATCTTGTGGTTAAGCACATAGGAGAACAGATTTACTTTTCTCATTATATTTCATGTTTGGCTCAGCCTGGTATTAAAATGAACCACTGAGGGGTGGCTCGAAGAGATAAGGAAAAGACCCAAGAGATGCTGAGAGTAGGGGAGAAGGAATCCTGGGAACCAAACCTTTATTGCTGATGATCCTACCACAAATCATTTATCAGTCAACAAAAATTTATTAAGCATATACTATGTGCCAGGAACCATGCTATTATTAAAAAAAATAATTGTTTCATGGTTTTCTGTATGGTCACCCTTCTGGTGATAAAGTTCTTTATGTTTAGCTGACCTGATTCTTGAGCAACAGACAGAATCTGTCCCTAAGACTGTCCTTTGTAGTATGCTAGGACCTAGCAGTTTGGGTTTTCCTAAGATTGCTTTTGAAAAGCTTGGATCACCTTCACAACACAATGATGCAACAAAGAAGGAGTTAGGGTTATAGATTTGGAGCTAAAAGGAATTTTATAGGACGTCCAGTGCAGCCCTTTCCTCTGAGAGGTGGATATCACCCACTATCCCCATCTGTCACCTTCTCACTTTACAAAAAACAGAGTAAGTGAATTAAAGGAAGGATGGAACTCAAAATTTATTAGCACTGAAAGGGACATTAGAGGTCATCTGTCTGAACCCTTTATCTTAACATCTGAAGAAATAAAGTGACTTGGGGTCATACAGTGTGAATTTTCAAGAGTAGGGACTAGAACACAAATCTTCTAGAGCTTATAGACTTCAGCTTCATTTCAAGCATTTTTTCTTCCCACTTTGGAAAGTCTCTTATCTTTCATCTTTATCCTCCATCCTATGGCAACTCCCACAGATAATATAAGGGTCTTCTACTCTTTATGAATCACCTATATAGATTATTTTTATTCTTTGTCACATTCTCCAGCAGTGTAGTTAGCAACGTGTTATTACAAAGGTTACACCAGTCCCAAATCATGTACTTATAAGGCTTGAAGTATCAAGCCTCCGAATGATACTCGAGGGTCCTTTGAATTTTATATCAATCATGAATGAATCATTGGAAGTAAGGAATCACCAAGTACCCAAGAGATCTTGGGTACCTTGTAGCTCAAATCCATACCCAACCAAGAAACTCTCTTCCAATATGACAAACTCTTCTTCACTGAGAAATGGTCATCTAGTCTTTTCCTGAAAAACTCCAGCAATAGAGAGTGCACTTCCCTAAAAAATGGTCCATTTCATTTTTGGGGAAGCTCTAATGATTAGGAAGTTTCTATGTGTCAGGGGAAAGAACATTGGATTCAGAATCAGAGTTCATCCCTACAACATGATACCTGCTGGACCTTTAGGGAATCATTTGTTCTCTCTGGACCTCAGTTTCCTCACCTATTAAATTAAAAGATAAAACTAAATCACTTCTAAGGACCCCTTTCAGCTCAAAATCAATGATCTTATGAGATCTGACTCTTCACAACTTCCATTCATTGCTTCTACTTCTTCCATCTAGGCCCAAACAAACAAGTTTTCCACATGACAGCTTTCAAATACTTGAAGAAATCTTTCATCTCCTTCTTAAATCAGTTTTTCTACAAGCTAAATATCTCCAGTTCCTTCAAGCTATCCTAACATGAAAAAGCCTTGAGGCCTTCACTTTGCCAGTCACCTCCTTTGATGTTCAACAGAATCCTCCTTATTCAAGGGTTCCAAGTCACCCAATAGAGATCTGCCTCTTTCCTATACCAAGGATTGTTTATTAATGATCTGCCATTGTCACCAGAAGGAGGATTATTTGAACAGCTGATTCAGTGGCAAGGGAGCAGAACGCTAATGAGAAGCCTGGTGATGATCTCAATTCCTGAACATCATACACACAGCTCCCAGGAAGCTCTGGCATAGAAGTAGGCAAGCAGCCATTCATTGTAAGCTTGGCAGAAAAGGGGGATACAGTGTACCTTCTTGCCCTTATAGCAAATATCCCATTTCCCTCTTGGTGAAAGGGACTTGCTCCCTACCCTTCTCCCCAGTATTCAACTCTCATGATCCGTCCTTCACTTTCCAAATAAGTGGCTACATTGACTGATGTCACTTTGCCAGAACTTTTTGAGAATTCATAACTCAGTCAATGAAATCATGTATTTGGGTCTCTTCAGTTAATGTCTTGGTCCCATCTATGTGTCAGCCTCCAAGGTCCAAGGCCAGTTCTGGGCCTCCTCTTCAAAGCTCCCCTCCATCTGCTCAGTCCACTTTTGCCTCCAGGCTTTAACCCAAGCAGCACCATATGCCTGGAATGCCCTTCACATTCTGTTTGGCTAGTTTCTCTTTTCCAGTCATTCCAACTGCTCCTGAAATCCCACCCCTCCTCTGGGAAGGCTTCCAAGCTTTACCAAGTGACAGCCAACAGCTCTCTTAGACAGAGGGTTCCCCAGACTATTTCATGAACAATCTATTCTCCTTTTCTCAACCACAACATATTTTTTCACTGCCCTCTTATCCCAGCATCCTTCACTCCTGACTTGACTCTGAAATAAGTAACCCATCATCCATATTTGGCATTTCTATTTCTGTTCTCTGTGTGTCCTGACCATGTCTAAACACATCATAGTATTATGGATCTGGAGTTCAAGGAGACTTTAAGGCCATCTCATCCAACCAGTCGTTTTACAGAAAAGAAAATTAAGACCTAGAAAGTTTAGCTTTTGATGACTGGGTCATAGCTCTAGAACCAGAAGGAAATCCAGAGGCCTTTTAGTTCAACCCCCTCATCTTACAGAGGAGGAAACTGAGACACAGAGAATTAGTATGAGATCCCCAAAGTCACATAAATAGCAAGTAGTCAATCCAAGTCTCCCAATTCTAAAACCTAATGGCCTTGCTTCCAGTTTGTACAAGAGCATATAGCATCCAGTGCAGTTAGAAACACTGAGGACAGACTTCATCTTAGATCACTTCTTCCAGCATTCAGCTGTCTAATCTCAGAGATGTCTAGGCTCAATAGCTACAATTGCAAACATTTATTAAGCACCTGCTGTGTGTACAGCTCTGTGCCATAACACTTTGAGAAAGAGATGTTTTCTTCTTTTTTTAAACAGTCTCTGTTATCTTACCCCCCTTTGATTTTTTTCCTCATGTCTTCTGTCCCCATTTTCTACTCACCTACCGCTCAGGCTTATTTTCCCATTGAGGCCCATTTGGAGTTCCCCCGCCCTTTTTAACCAGACGGAAGCATCAAAGCGCGATAAATATTGAAATTGCCAAATGCAATTTCCCCTGGAGACGAAAAATTTCCTGCAATTTGTGTTTCTAAATAGCAGCCATGGCTCATGAGAAGCTCCCCCACATAACTCCCCCCACAACTTCACACAGAGGCAGGGAGGGTGGAGGGAAGTTAACTGCCAATGTGATATGTTCTCTTTTTTTCTCTGAATTGCTCCCTCTACTGATAGTTACTGAAACAAAGCTAGATGAAGTCCATTGTCATTGCTGGCCTCTAAGTTCCAGGATCTTAAGGAAATTCAAAACTAGCTTTTGCCACTATATGGACTCTTCTCCCAGGGACAGTGGATACAAGCCATACCTCTTCAAAAGTATAGCCCTAGACCAAGCAGTCTACACATATCCAGTTATGGCACTAGAAAAGAAAGAAAGTGCTAGCCAACACATACTGGGCAGGACCTAAAGAAAGCAAAATGTTCATTTTATAGATGAGTAATCTGAGGCTTGGAGAAATTTAGTGACTTGCTACAGTCACTTGCTCAGGGTCACAGCTAATAAGTATCTCCAAGTTCATCATTCCATCCCTTAAGCCACTCAGTGCACATTTTGAATATTATAACTCATTTTGAATATCAAAAAAAAATCCCATATGATGAGTGGGTACTTAATATTGCAGGTGTATCAATCAAACATTTAAGTGCTTGTGATGTGCCAGGCTCTAATGCTATATTGTAGGGATGAATACCAAAGTGGTACAGTCTCTTCCTTCAGGGAGTGTACATTCTACTGGGAGGATATGATATGTTCACAGATAAGTATAGCAAATACAAATTATGTTCAAAATCAATTTAAAATGATTAAGGAGGATACTAACAAACAGAACAATCACAGAAGGCATCTTTAAGATGATGACATCTAAACTGATCCTTGAAAGGAGCTAAAAGCTCCAGAAGACAGAGCTGAGAAGGGACAGCATTACAAGCATGGAGGCTGTGCCTACCCAAAGCACAGAGGCAAGAGATGAAATACTGCACCCAGGGCACGGCAAGTAGGCCAGTTGGCTGGGGTGTACAGTATTTTATCAGTTTAGAAAAGTAGATGGGAACCAGGCTTGAAGGAATTTAAATGCAAATGGAGTTTGTATTTTATTCTTGGGGCAATAATGACCCACTGGAGCCTCTTGAGCAGGGGAATAACATGTATGATCAGACATGTGCTTTGGAACAATCAAATGTGATTTGGCAATCACAAAAAAATGATGGAAACGCAAGAGATCAGATTCCAGGTGACCAATTAGAAAACTATTGCTCTAATCGAGAAAGTATAAAATGACAAAAAGTTAATATATTAAATATGTATTTTGGATTGATTTGTATTTTATTAGTTATAATAGCATTCATATTCCTTTGGAAAATAATTGTATTGTGCAGTCCACATTTATTCAGTCTACAGAGTTTGTTTGCTTCTTTGTAGACATGCATATGCATGAGATATCGTTCCATGAGCCCCTAAGGGTTTATGGTCCCCATGTTGGACACTATTTATTTTAAGGGAATTCCTCAGCAAAGCTAAAGAATAACTTCATCAAAATAATCTGCAAGGCCTTTAGAGATTAAACTGGTGGGGAGCCCCAGATTGGTGAGTCTATTGAAAGGGGACAGCACAGAATCAATTTGCTTATAAACTGTTTGGGCCTTCCCAGAGTAGAAGAAGCAATCAAGGAACTATGCAAAGATTCATCTACATCTATATGTTCAGCACCCAGGACAGATCCTTAGTGCTAGTATATGGGTTGCAAAGGCACAATAATTTTCTTCTCTTTTCCAGGATTGAAAGAGATAGGCTGGTAGCAAGGGAGAACTGTGGAAGACAAAAGCCAGCTTTCTGCATACACACACACACACACACACACACACACACACATACACATATTCTTGGCCACTCCATTTTAGCTGTCAGCAAAGGGTAAAAACCAAGTCAACTAGGATCAATAAGGATAATGATATCTGTCATGTTAGCTAGAAATCTCCATTCCAATAATAAATATATTAGAATGTCCTTAACTTAAAAAGTTTGATCCACCTACCCTTGTTCTCCCCACCTCTGTTTTATAAGTTATAGCCCATGTCTGGAATCCAATACATCTCTCTTAGAATATCCAATATCCTTCAAATTTCAGCCCTGATCCTTTCTACACATGACCTTTTCTGATTTCCATCCACCCCCAAGCTATTAATGCCTCTCCTTCAAAATACTTTGCATTTTATTTTGCAAATATTTATATGTGTGTCATTGTCTCTTCCAATAGAATGTAAGTTCTTTGAAGGAAGTGGCTGTCTCACCTTTGTCTTTGTGAACTCAGCACCTAGCAGTGTTTCACACATAGTAGGAGCTTAATAAATTATTATGGATTGATTAGCTGATGTGGTGCACACTGCTCCAAAGTGTCAAAATCACATTCATCTACATTATAAAAATAATGATGTTTCTGTCTCCTTCAGCAAAAAGATCTCAAGAAATTATGCAGAAAAAATGAACACGTCTGCAAAAATAAATGGAAATACAGAAAGGAATGAAAGCAAAGCTCTCTGGGCTATTATCACAGGGCAGGTGGGGAGAATGTACCATCACCCACTCACTTAGCATAAAGACACAGGGAGTCATTATATGTTCATATCAATCCTGGAGGCAAACAGTTCATTGTAACACATTCAGCTAATAGAATCCATACCTTCCAATTATAAGAAAAACTGATTGTTCAGGACTACAAAAGTCAGCATAATGGAATTGAAAGAGTATTGGGCTTGAAGTGAAGAGGTCTGGGTAAGGAGATCATGGCTCCAACACTTCCTGTCTATGTGACCATAGGCAAAGCACTTCACCTAAATAAGTCTCAGCTTTCTAATACATAAAATGGGCATAATGATATTTGCATTACCTGACCAATAAGGTTGTTGTGGAGAAAGTGATTTTTAAGACTTTAAATAATATAGAAATATGAGTTATTATTTTAAAATGTAATTATTTTCACATGTTTCTCAAGTACTTTTTATAAATTGTATTTTCCATTTTTATTATATTTATTCCATTCAATCCTGTGAGTTCAGGAACAGTTTAAATCCCACTTACAATTGCCACTCTATAATCCTTTTTTCCCTCAAATGCACATAAGAATTGCAAAAGGAATGATTCAGGTTAGACTTCACTCAGGAGATTTCATTATACTTTATTCCAGTGGAAACCTGGAAGAATAAACTGGACAGATACTCTACACACTCACACAAACAAATACACATACACACACACCCCACATATCCCCTTTAAGTGAATAAAACTATTTGCCTCCTGAAATTGTTAATACCATGATAGAATGATCTATGTTAATGAGGAAGGGTCATATTCCAACAGTCCCCAAGGATCCTCCTGTAGTAAAAAAAAAATTAGGAGAGACCAGAATTCTGTAACCATAAAATTCCATTTGGGCCAGGCAACATTCATTGCCCACAGTAGAGAAAAATGCTAATTTCTACTTACTCCTTAGTCTCTTGCAATCTGACTTTCCCCCTGTCACTCAATAGAAACTTCTTTTTATGGCTTTTTTCTCAATTCCTATCCTTCTTGACCTCTCTGTAGCATTTAATTCTGTTTACTACTCCTTCCTTCTGGATAGCCTCTCCTCCTTGGATTTTATGACACTACTCAATTGTGATTCTTTTCTAAAAAGTTGAGACTTGGTTCTTCTTTGCAGGCTCATCTACCATATCCAGTTTACCTATGTATCAGCATGCCTCAGGGCTTTGTCCTGGCCCCATCCTCACTTTTTTTTCTTTCCTGGTGATCACAACAGTTTTCACAGATTCCAACTATTTTATCTATGCAAAAAATAACAGAACTACACATCTATTCTTCAACTCTCACTTATTCTTCAGTCTCATATTAGCAACTGTTTGATAGATCTCTCTACTAAATATCTTCTGAGCTAATCAAAATCAACGGGTCCAAAATGAATTTATTTATTTCTTTTTAAATATATTCTCCTCTTAACTTCCCAAATATCACTTCTCCAATTACCTGGGATTATAACCTAGGATTACAACACTCTTGATTGTTTATCCTCACCTTTTTATATACAATCAGTTGCTAAATATTGTTAATTCCATTTCCAGAACATCTTTTTCAGTCGTTCCTATCTTATACTTGTACCAGAATCATCATAGTCCATGCAAGAAGTAGTTACTAGTGTGCTGATAACATTTTTAAGGGAGATCTCTAAAGAAGTGACCCAAGGATCTATCCTTGGACCTCTGCTATTCAATTCTTTTCAATGACTTCTAAAATGAAGTTGTGCATGACCTTTGATCCAGCTCTACTACTTCTAACATTATTCCCCAGAAAGATCAATAAATAGGAATGGGATCCAGATGCACATATATATGCATACATATACATGTTTATATATATATTAGCTTTTTTCCATTGTCAAAGAACTGGAAATGAAGAGGTTCTATATGAATATACTAGAATGTTATTGTGCCATGAGAAAAAGAAACGAAATGGACAATTTAAAAAAAAATAACTGGGAAAAACTGTATTAACCAATACAGAGGAAAATGGAGAGAATCCAGAGAACAAAATGTATAGTAATAATAACATAAAAAAAACTTTATAAGATATGACAATGCTGATCAAGGCATTAATTAACTATGATTCCAGAAGACTGATGAAAGATTTATGATTTCTGCTTCATGACAGAGAAATGATGTATTCAAAATACTAAATAAGACACAAATTTTGAGATACAGTTAATGCAAGAGTTTGCTTTGCTTAACTATGCATATTTCTTACAAAAAGAAATGTATTCCTTTGTTTCTTTTCCTTTTTTATCCTTGGAGAATAGGAAGATAAAGATAAGATAGGAAAGAAAGAAAGAAGAAAAGAAAAAGAGGAAAAGAGAAAAGAAGGAAGGATAGAGAGAAAGAAGGAAGGAAGGAAAGAAGAGGGTTATTGAAGTCTTTTTTTTTTCTTTTTGCTGAGGCAGTTGGGGTTAAGTGAATTGCCCAAGGTCACACAGCTAGGAAGTGTTAAGTGTCTGAGGTCACATTTGAACTCAGGTCGTCCTGACTTCAGGGCTGGTACTGTATCCACTGTGCCACCTAGCTGCCCCTTGAAGTCTTTTTTAATGCAAAGAAAAGAAGGAAGGCTAGAATGGAGCAAAGTTAAGAAAGCTTTAAAAGCTATGGATTGAACTTCTATCCTTGCAAAGAAAATCAAGCTATATATAAAAAGCTCTGCAATTTCCTGAACAATTGTCTTTTTCATTTCTACTATGTATATGGAAAAATCCATTCTATTTTGTGTTTGTTAAGTTCAAGATAAAAATAAATTTTAAAAAATGGGACTTGTCCCTGGGCAAGTCACTTAACCCCAATTGCCTCAGCAAAAAAAAAATGGGACTTGTAAAGAATAGCAAATTTGTACAATGACATAAAACTAAGAAAGATAAAATTTTTAAAAGTCTGGAAAGGCTAAAATAAGAAACTGAATGATGAATGTTTGTAAATACAAATGTAAAATTGTGCAGAGTAATTTTTTAAATTGGCTTCATAAATATTGAAAGCTCAATATGATTCCATTCTCCCTTCTCCAAAAAAATAATGTTATTAAAGTAATGAGAGAAACATGGGTTCCAGAAGAAGGAGGAAAGAGTCCTTATTGTGTTCTTCCCCAGATAAACCACACACACAGTATTATACTCAGTTCTGGGCACCATATTATGACATATGGTAGTGTCACTTTAAGTTATTTCCCTTTCGAGTAGAGCAGTTTAGTGTTGAAAGGAACAGAAAACTCACTTTTGTGTAAAGAAAAATTAGATGAACTGATAAAGGATATGAGGTATTGCCTCTTTCAAAGATTAACAGTTTGGTGTCAAGAAGGAATAGGGAAAGAATTTTGGTTTAATAAAAACGGCTAAAAATCCTTATGTAAGGAAACAGATTTCAGATGGAATATGAATAGTTTGGGGCAAAAAAATTAACCAGGACAACAATATAAAAGCTTAAATCATCTTGTAAAGGATATAGGATAATTTTCTGTCATGTGAATATTTTTGTAGTTAGAAGAGACAGAAACATAATGTTTGATTATTAAAAACTTAGAATATGTGAATGTAAAAAAACATAGTTTCCAAAGACATTGAATATAGAAAATAACTTTTGAAACTAGGGAAATAGCTGGAACTACAGGACATTGTGATCCCTTGACTCATTTGCATGTAACTGTTTTAAGACTTAAGAGATAAAACAAGCCAAATAAAAATATCACATAAATGTCTGGAGACAAAGCGATTATTAAATAAATATTTTTTTTATTTCACTGGGGAGATTCAGGGAGTTTTTCCCTTATAAGAGGTGAATTACCGAATACCAGGAGGCCCTGATTTGAACCATGGAATGAATAGTTAAGAAGTTAAAGAAGCCTGGCTAGAATAATCAAAAGAGAGTAAGAGAAAAAAAGACTCTCCAGGCATAAAAAAGTCAGTACTGTCATAGCTATGTGAAGAAACAACAGCCTGGAGTAATAAGATGACAGAAGACTTTAGTTATGAGATTACTGATTGACTAAGTTTTCTATTAATTCTAGCAGCTTCCTGGCTTGTCCTTCATAATCTGTCTTGACTAGTCACGTCCATACCAGATAAGTGTAAAATTAGGATAGCATTCTTTTCAAAAAGATTTCTGGATTTGCCTTTGCAAGCTGCAAGGTTAAGAAAGACAAATACATTTTTTAGTTGTGCACTAGAAGGATTGGACTGATTTCAAATACTATACCTGGACTTCTTGACTCTCCTTAGTTTTGAAGAAAGACTAGAGCTCCTTGGATGGGACTTTCAGTGTCAGTTATTGTCCTTTAAAGTCACCCAGAGTTTGAGAGAGGGGTTTTTTATTTTTATTTGTTTTTTGTTTTTGTTTTTAAAGATTCAGTCTCCTTATTTTACCTAAATTGAAAATGCAAGGATTACTCACTAGCTTTGTCCCACTCTGATTAACATAATAACTTTGACCAATTCTGTCTACTCTTCCTTTAGGTAAACCAATAGTCCCATTACCATATTAATGTAGAAATGAGTACAAACAGATAATTACTTTGTCCCATCACAACTCTAGACTCGTGAGCTCAAAAGATCTGCCAGACTCAGATTCTCCAGTAGCAAGCATTCCAGAAATATACCACCACACCCAACTCAGATTTGAGAGAGATGAAGCCTTGAGAAAGTATTTGTTGCTTTCCGCTATCCTCTCAGGTCAGATTGGGGAAGGACAGGTTACACAGCTGCTTTGCTGTATAGGAAGAGATGCTGAAATCCAATAGGATAACACAACATTCTGGAAAAGGAATAGCTGCCTGGGTTTAGCTGTATTGCCTAGGAAGAGTAAAACTGATGAGCTTTTAATTCTCTGATTGAAAGGAAACTATCATCTAATTCAAAAGTATAACACTTTCCCAGTGTAGTTGTAATTTGAAAGAGCTAATAAATGCTTCACTAGTTCAAATGAAAGATAAAAAGGGTTTTCCCAGCTAGTGAGAACCAGAGGAAGTGCAATTGTCAGAGAATCATTTCCATTTAATAAAGATGTTCCCAAATAGACCAAATACATCACAGCTTATAGTCTAGAGCTATGCATTATCCCAAACACAAGTTTTCCTCCCTCGGGGATTTCTATAATTATGTACCTACTTTCTCTCATAGATACTAAGTACATCAGTGGGACAATAGGACTTAAATTTATGTGTAGATTGTGTTATATTTATTATTCCTGAATTTACTTTAATATATGAATATCTTGCTGCTGTTATTTTTTCCCTTATTGCTCAGTAAATATTTAGGATGTAAAAGTGTCATTATTGTGAGAGGTTCTTTTGTGCAGATAGAATGGCACCATTGGGAGATCAAAAGTGAAACTGACAAGTAGGAATTGTGCATACACACAAAACAGGTTACACATAAGATTTTGAAACAGTTTGAGTAAAATGACATAACAATGAGCTTCTCCAGGAACTTAGACTTGCCAGTGTGAGAGAAGGTAAGTAAACCAGATCAAAAAGTAAGTTTCCCATACCTTGTATGAAAGGCATATAGTATGGGTGGTTACCTGATGGACCCATTATATTAGGAAAGATAGAACAACTGGAATACATACAGAAAAAAAACCCAGAATGGTGAGAAGACCAGAGAATATACCATATAAGGATCAGTTAAATGAATGGGAATGTTTAGCCTAAAGAAGAAAAACTTGGCTGGGAGAGAAGGTAGATGAAGAACAGGAAAACTGTCTTCAAGTATCTGAAGGATTATTATATGGAAGAGGGATTCAATTTATTCTGCTTGCCCCCAGAGGGCTGGAAATTGGAGAGAGGAAGATTTCAACTTGATGTCATGAAAAACTTTCTAATCATTAGAGCTCTCCAAAGTCGAATGAACTGCCTTTGCCTTGGAAAGTGCTGAGTTTACCCTCCCCAGAAATTTTACAGCCAGATGATTACACTCTTTGGGCATATTGTAGTAGAGATCTCTGCTCAGAGACTAGGGGACTGGGTGGTCTTTAAGATCTCTTCTAGCTCTGAGATTCTGCAAAGGAGCAAAAGATACACATGGGATTACTGCTGCCCTGACTAATCACTTCTTAGATAAATGAGGAGGGAGGAGGGAAGAAAAAGCCTGGTGGACACTCGGTATCCATGGAGCAATTGTCCAGATCCCTTTAGCACAAGATAAATTGTTTCACAAATTCAATTTCTTTCTCCATCCCCCTCCACCCCTCTGATGCTCTGTTTCCTAAAACAATGAGAAAACTCATTTCTCATCCAAGTGTCTAATCCTTCAGGCATAAAGCAGGAGGTACATGTAATGTTCACTTATTATTGGACTGAGGCATGCAATGAAGGCTGAGAGGGAGCAGCTGTGATGGGAAAGACCTGAGAATCTGCTACTGTCTAGTTGAAGGAAAATGCAGCTACACTGGGAAGAGGGTATGCACAGCCAACAATTATAATCTCCTAAACCATGAGAGCTGATGGGTGGCTTCCAAACTTTTTGCAGAAAACATGGTATTTGGGGAACAGGACTCAGTAGGCACTTGGGTAGCAAAAAGAGGGCTGGATTTAGAGTCATATGACTTAGATTCAAATCATGGTTACTTACTGACTTTAGCCAAGTTCACTTAATATCTCTGGGATTGTTTCATCAACTATTAAATTAGGGGTTTGGACCAGATGATCCCTAAGGGAGCCCTCAAGCTATGGTACTATGATATTGACTTGAACAGAATAGAAAGAACACTCAACTTGACCTGAACTCAAGTCCCAGTTCACCCATTTACTAGCTATGCTAACTACTGTCCTAGCCTCCCAATAGGTCTCCATGCTCCAAATCTCTCCTCTCTCCAATCCATCCTCACATAACAGCCTAAGTGATATTCCTCAAGTCCAGGTCTGACCATGTCTCTCCCTTCTTCAATAAATTCCAATAGCTCCCTGTTGGCTCCAGGATCAACCATGAGCTCCTCTATTTAGTTTTTAAACTCCTTCACAACATGGTACTCACGTACCTTTCCAACTCCAATTAATATTAGTATTCTTCTCTCATCCTTTGGTCCAACCAAACTTTCTTTCTGTTTCTCACACATGACACTTCATTCATTTCTCTATGCCTCTGTATTAACTATCCATTGTGCCTGAAAGATGGGTGTTCTTACATCATCTCAGTCTCTTAGAATCCCATTTCCTTCAGAATTTTGCTCACATAACACCTCTCACATGAGGCCTTTATTGATCCTTCTCAGGTGCTAGTGCCCTTCCCACAGACACATTTGTTTATCTTGTATATATTTATCTTTATACATGTATGTTTTTACATATTCTTATTAACATATGTAAGTGATTATCCTGAATCCCACTATCTGAAGGCCAAGTCTATTACATTTCACTCCTCCACCAGAGTTCTCCAGTACCTTTAATTATCTATTTTCTGCACCATTGACTCAAGGCCCCACTGATTATATTTCTCCAGTATGGGCGATCCCCTAATCCCATTTTAACAATCAGACTAATTTTTACAAAGGAATATTTACTTCAAAGGCATTGTAAGAACAAACATATAAACTTCTCCCCCTCAATAGCTACAAGGCATAATCTCCTGCCTTACATACTCTAGTCTCTGGATAGAGGAAGGGGATCAAGTTCACAGTTCAATCCTTTGGAAGCTGCCTGAAAGAGAGTAAGATTCTACCAATTATAAAGATTAAATCTGTTCTGACCATGAAGTCAATGGAAAGAGGCTGCTCTCACCCACGTAGTAGGAAATTGAAGGAAATCCCAAAAGCAGATCTCTGCCATCTCTCACATGGCTTCCTCTATCATAGGTCATCCTGACATATGCAAAGTCTGATTAGTGTCTTTCTCAATAGAATATCAGCTCAGTGAGGACAGGGATATTTCATTCTTGTCTGTGTTTATATCTCCAGTGCCTTGATAATGCCCCCCCACACACATATATCCTTAACATACATGTACTAGAAATGCAAATTAAGGCAATTCTGAGGAACCACTTCACACTTCTTCTGATTGGCTAAGATGACAGGAAAAGATAATAAAAGTTGGAGGGCGTGAAAAAATTGAGATATTAATGCATTGTTGGTAGAGTTGTGAACTGATCCAATCATTCCAGAGAGCAATTTGAAATCTTGCCCCACAGACTATAAAACCATGCATACCCTTTGATCCAGTGGTGTCTATTGAGTCTATATCCCAAAATGATAATAAAAAGGGAAAGGACCCACATGTGCAAAAATATTTGTAACAGCCCTTTTTCTACTGGCCAGAAACTGGAAACTGAGTAGATGCAAATCAGGTGGGGAATAGCTGAGTAAGTTATTGTATATGAATGTTATGGAATATTATTGTTCTATAAGAAATGATCAGCAGGCTGATTTCAGAAAAGCCTGGAAAGGCTTACATGAACTGATGCTGAGTGAAGTGATCAGAATCAAGAGAATACAACAAATTTTGTGATGATCAACTGTGATGAACTTGGCTCTTTTCAATAATGAGGTGATACAATATAATTCCAATAGACTTGAGATGGAAAATGCTATCTATATCCAGAGAGAGAATTATGGAGAATGAATGTGAATGAAAGTATAGTATTTTCATCTTGTTGTTGTTTGCTTGATTTTTTCCCCTTTCTTGTGTTTTTTTCACAGTTTGATGAATATAGGAATATGTTTAAAAGAATTACACATGTTTAACCTATACTGGATTGCTTGCTTGCTTGCTTTCTGGTAAGGAAAGGGGAAAAGAGGAAGAAAAATTTGGAACATAAGATTTTGCAAAGGTGAATATTGAAAATTATCTTTGTGCATATTTGGAAAAATAAGATACCATTAGTAAACATTGTACATGTACTTAATACATATCCATTTATCAATATGTAATCTTTAGGCAAACCAGCCTCAGTCTTCACATCTGAAAAATGGAGATAATAATGCTTACACTACTTACCTCATAGAAACTTATGGTACTTCATTAGTTTCAGTCATATCCAATCTTCATGACTCCATTTGAGAGTTTTTTGGGCACAGATACTGGAGTGATTTGCCATTTCCTTCTCCAGATCATTTCACAGATGAGAAAAACTGAGACAAACAGGGTTAAGTAATTTGTCTAAGTTCACACAGCTAGGAAGTACCAAGGATAAATTCAAATTAAGATCTTCTTGACTCCAGGTCTGGCACTCTATGCACTGTGGCACCCAGTTGCCCCACAGGGCAGGAATAATGAGACTAAAATCAATTATCAAATGGTGAGTAAATTTCATCACCCACCTAATCCAAGTGGCCTTTGATCTATCCCATCCTGGGAAAAAAATTGAAAGAAAAAGAAAGAAAGAGGTTTTCATTCTACAGCCACTGTGATGGTCTCTGAAAAAGTAACCAAATATGAAAAAATAAAGACTAAGAAGACTAAGCTTCACTTCTCCCTTTCTGAAATATCAGCTCCTAAATCTAATGAACTGGCCCATGTTATGAGTGATGCAAAATTTTTGTAGTTCACACTCATCATCTCCAGTTGTAAAGAGGTGGCCACAAGCAAAAGAAGCACCAAGAACATCAGAGTTATAGCAAGCATAATATCTCTTTCACTACCATTGATTCTCATTACTGTACAGGCTTATCTATACTAAGGTAGCTTATATGTAGCCTGTCCCCATACCAGTGTCAATACCAAAAGCTGTACTCTAAGATCTCCCTGGGAAAAAGTAGTCAAATGATCACTGGGTACTGCAGGTAGTAATGTAAAGGGCCCCCATCAGTTAGAAATTATAATTTTGTAAAAGGGGGTAGAATAAACCTTTGCCATTGTCCATACTAGTGCCTGCTCTGCTCTCTGTCTCTGCCCACTCTGCTGCTGCTGGGTCTTGTTTGCTTTTGCCCAAAAGTAAGCGACCTCTCAACAGTCACCCTTTCACTAGTCTGAGTTCTCCCTGAGAAGGAGCTGTCCAATAAACACTAGGGGTTGGTTCAAAGTGAACACCCCAAAGACTGCTAGATTACATTTAACAAAGGGCCACATTTGGCTTACCTATGCAACTACCTACTCTTTTGGGACCCATTCTATAACCCTGGGGTCTACACCACTACCCACTACTGGCTGTCATTGCCCCTGAGGCTTGTGCTTTATATAGCCCACTCCACTACCTGCTGCTGCTGGGGCTGCCAGCTTCATTGTCCACTGCACAGGATCTAAGTAAGAGTTGCTTCCTTGACCCAGGACCTATTAATAAAGCTCTGTGTGAAGGATTGAGTGCTGCCTTTATCTCTATGCTGAGGAAGAATTGCCACCATAATATCTTACATTTCAGGAGCCTGATTCTGCCCCTTATGCTGGTATTGAATATTGCCATGCTTCCAGTGCCACCCCATACTAGGGTCTGAGCAAAGACCTTTACAAAATGCAAATGGGTGTCTCAGAAAGGACACATATTCCATCTCATTTTCTTTGTTGCTGGTCCCTTTCAGACTATAACTTCAGCAACGGATGAGAAGATTCAACCAATCAGGAATCAGGAAGGAGTCCCTTCCCAACTACAACATTTGCAAAGTATGCAAAGCACTTTATATACGTTATCTCATTTGATCATCACAACTTTATGAAGTAAGTTCTATAAATATCAGTCCCAATTAGAAAGAATTAGAAACCAAGGCTCTGAAATATCTCGAAGTTCATTTGGTTTCTCCATGGTCACACACCTGGTAAATGTCAAAAATGGAACTTAAACCCAGATTCTGAAGGTTTCATAAAGATGACATTTGAGTTAAGTCTTGAAAGATGTCCCAAGTATCCCTTGTATGGAGATAACTGAAGAAGTGTGTTAAAGGAGAAATGGTTTCTGCCCAGAGAGAACTTATAATGTTCTTGGGTGTTTATTAATCAATGAACATTTATTAAGCACCTACTATGTGCCAAGAACTATATTAAAAAAATGGGATACAGAAAAAGGAAAAAAGCAGTCAAGGACTTTACAATCTAGTGGAAAAGACAACATGCAAACAAATATTTACAAAGCTAGCTATATACATGATGAACAAGAAATAATTAACAGAGGGAAGAAACTATAATTATGAGAAGTTGGGGAAAGCTTCTTGTCCCCCCAAAAGTGGGATTTTATTTGGGACTTAAAGGAAGCCAGGAGGTAGAGATGAGGAGGGAGAACATTCCAGATATGGGAGACTGCCACAAGTCTATTAAGACCCTTAGCACCAAGCACCACAAAATTCATGGTCCTTCTTCTTAAATAGGAGAATGAAACATTTAGGGCAGAATCACTGTCACAAATAAACATATATTTTACATGTAAGAGTCCACTGAATTAATCAATCAATCAAATCATTCTATTACACTTAAAGTAACAAACAAGATGCTACTGTATCCCAATACTTTTGTCAGGGGAGAACTCATGTCCAATAAGTGAATTAATCCATCAGAAGTGAGAAACAGGTGTGAACAAGGCTCAGACATCAGTCAATTAAGCTTTAAAGCTAGGTGTGAAAAGTTCTTGAGTAATTTACATGTTTGGAAAGCTACTGGAAAAAATGGAGAAACTTTGTTCAAGTAGTTCATTCAGATCAATTGTGGAGAGTTGGTAACACCCTGTGAATCTTATATAAAATATCAAGTCAATTTGCAGTTCAGGTATTTGAACATCTGGCAGCTTAGTAGTGAGAGCAGAACAGTGAGGTTAGAATAAACCAAATCCCTGAGAAGGAATCACTAGGTGGAAGAAGAGAAGGAAAAGAAAAAGGAGAGGAGACGGTGAAGAACCTAGTTTTGGGCTTCAGTCTTGGTGACTTCCTCCTCTTCCTTCTCCTCCTCTTCCTCTTCCTCCTCCTCCTCCTCCTGCCCTTGGTTAGAACTTCAAAGGGTACAGAGGATTTTAGACTTCCCATTAGTATTCTAGCATCATTTCTGGAACAAGTGATCACAATCTCTATGTCAGGAGCAGGACAGACAACGCAATGAAGAGAAGTAACTTCAGTACTTTACAAGAAGTCAAATAGAAAATTACAAAATGTTCGGGGGGGGAATTAAAGAGTAATAATAATTATAAACAGCATTTGTGGAGTGTAGTAAGGTTTGAAAAAATGCTTTTAAAATATTATCTCATTTTATCCTACAACTACTCTGGGAAGTAGATGCTATTGTTATTCCCATTTTACAAATGAGGTCACTGAAGCAAGCATAGGTTAAGTGACTTCTCCAGGATCACATTGCTAGTAAGTACCTGAAGCTAGATTTGAACTCAGGTTTTCCAGATTTCAGGTCCCAAGGTTCCAAAGTCCCAACTTTAATCCACTACTCTAGTTGTTTACTTTCACCATGGGGAGAAAAGAACTTCTAGCAACCATGGAGATGTATTACTACTCATTACCACATCTGTTCTCTAAGGCTGAGACCACTTTGCTTGGGTTTTGTATGTTCTTAGGGGAAAATCCCACTTTTCCTTGGGCTCTGTACATTCTTGTGGGAAAGGGTGTTAAAGACTTTGGGGAGGAGGGATGTCTTGTAACGAATATTCTTATTATTCATTTGACTTTAGTAAATATCTTTAATATGAAGCTAATTAAATTTCACTGACTGATAATCAATGGGAAAAGCACACTAGTGGGGGCTTGTGATATAACATTAGAAAAATATTCCCCCACCAATTCCCTTAGGAAAACCCTTAGAACTATGAGAGAAAAAACTACCTAAGCTCTAGAGACTTGGCCTGTGAGTGCAAGTGGGGGTTGTAGGAATATTTCGAGATTATGTGCTACATATGGATAATAGAATAGAAATATTAAAATATCATAAAATTAAACTTATTTGCACTCCATCTCTTCCAGGTCAGGAGATAACACATTTCAGGAAAGTTAGTTCTGAAAAGTGAGCATGAAGACCCAAATCCAACCTCACCCAGGTGTGAGAAAATCATCAGTATTCCTCTGATCCAAGAAGATTCATATATTCACAGAATGTCAGAGCAGGAAGGGACCTCAGAGCACAGACTGTTAGAACATAGGATGTCAGGGCTGAAAGGGACCTCAGAGTTCAGATAGTTCCACCCCTTTTAGAAAAAGAAACTAAGGTTTCTCAGAGAAAGTGATATTTCAGGAGTAATTTGAATGATGGGAGTGAGGACATGCGGCTCAGCATAGAGGATTTTTCAGGTACGTGACAAGATGTGGGAGGAAGCCAAGCAGACAGAAGAATTAAGCACACAACCTGTATATTGCACTGACAATCTCATGCTATACATGACACATTCCTCCATAAGTAGACAAAATTATAGCAGAAGCAAAAGCATGAACACCATGAAGGCACACACACCATTGTGTCAGATACCAATACATAGGCAAGGGACACAATAGTCATCTTTTTGTTGCAGAGTTCCTCTGGGATAAAGCCTGTCCTAGGATGCATAACTGAAAATTCAAAAGGAATAAAACAAAAAGAACGATTCAAATGAAGAAAGTACCTAATACTCCACCACAACACTACTCAACATAAACAATGAATGAACAAGCATTTTATTAAGTGCCTATTATGTGCCAGTTATTATACGAGGGTTCTAAAGTATACCATGCTCTCAGATGCCCTACCTTCCAAGAAGATGCAAGACAAAAAAGGGAAATGGAGCCAGGGGAGGCAGCTTTGATCTGGGGAGTCCCAGAGCTTATAAGAAAAGTCGATTATTGTAACCTTTTCTATAATGTCAGCATTTTTTTCAATGACTGTGCCCACAGCAAGAACAAGAGATAGCAAGAGGAAAAGGAAGAGAGGAAGGAGAAATGGGCAGAGCAAATGGCAAGATACCCAGGTTAAGTAGTCTCTGGTTTACTTTTGGATTGCTTGATTGGAAATCAAATGTAATTTAGGGCCAGTTATGGTGAGCTAAGTGAATATTCTTCATTCATTCTCCCACCAAACAGTATTGTTCAGCTCCAAGTATTATCTTATCTTGGAGGCTCTTCCCTAATATATAGAAAACATTCCTTCTCTTTTAGCCAATGTAATTTTTTTTTTCTTTTTGCTGAGGCAATTGGGGTTAAGTGACTTGCCCAGGGTCACAAAGCTAGGAAGTGTCTGAGACCAGATTTGAATTCAGGTCCTCCTGACTTCAGGGCTGGTGCTCTACCCACTGGGCCACCTAGCTGCCCCAGCCAATGTAATCTTTATCCAGAAAGAAGCACCCTTTTGTGTGAGTTCTGAGGTAGTAGGGAAAATAGAATTAAACTAAGCACAGGGATTTTGACCAGCACAACACTTCACCACAAAAGATTATCCTGCTTGAGAACAACACAAACTGTTTCTATCACAGTCTCCATTCCTAAACCTGGTATCTTCCAGTTTTTCAACTCTGGCTTATTTATCTTACTGCCCAAAGTGCTCTGTCTTTAGGTGAATGACTGCTGGTTAGTTAGTTGTTTTCCTTCTGTTCATTTCCACTCCTTAGCCTTTGCCTGGACTGTTTGCTGCTAAATATTACAAATAGCAAGCCACCCCTGCCCCTGCTTAGGACTCGATGCATTTTACCTCTTCCCCATTTAGCTTTGAAACTCCTTTGACTGACCTCTTCTGTCTCTTATCTCTGAGTCCATATGCTCCCTTCTTAAAGGAGAATTCAGGATCCATTCAGTATATTCAGGGGAGAAGGAAGGGATAGAATGTTACTTTCATTTCCTGCCTTCTATCTCTGGTTTGAATTTCTGATACAGTAACTCTCCGTTATGTTTACTGTGTCCACACTTGTAACTATCTATTAGCTCCCTCATTCCTGGTTAGCAACCCTACTCTTCCTCATAAATTTCATGCTTGGTACTTAGCTCCATCAAATGGAGTACATCCACTAAGGCCATTGAACCTGTCTTAGTACTAGACGAGACCATTCTTTGGCTCCACCTGCTGGTCAATCTCCACCTAGCAAGACAACCTTCATCACAGCACAAGGTAGAAGGGCAATAAGCTTTATCAGTCCATGACCTCCAGCAAGACTCAATGAAGCCTCGGTGGTCTGGATCATCCTTCCAGCTTAACCTTTTGCTGAGCAGCACGGGGTGATTATGACAGCTCAGATATAGTTCTTGTTCACAAATCCCTCAAATTCAATTGAGGTACACGGAGACCCACTGTGACAAACAAGAATACAATGATCCGTAAATAACATTTATGGAGCTGTGCTCATTGAAACTGAGGTTTGAGATCAACAGGGAAGCAGTGTGTATAGTGAAAACTAAACTTGGAGTCAGGAAAAATTTAGGATTTGAATGCTGCCTTTGACACTTAACTAGCTCAAATTAGCTTCTTTCTACTTCAACATCCTCAACCGCAAAATAAGGATAATAATAGCACCTACATCTCAGGACTGTTGTCAGGATCAAATGAAGTGATATTTGTAAAATGTGTAGCACAATGCTTGGCACATAGTGGGTATTTAATCAATTTGTGTTCCTTTTCAAATATATATAACATGGTATAATAGAATGTATATAATATATAACAGGGATATAATATACATACATTTATACTTAGTTTATATAGATATATATATATGCTTGTATGACCACCTGTGTTTATATTTATACATATATACATGTGTGCTTAGATTTTGTGTAGACATCTTTTGTGTGTATATTTATATATTCCATGTGGTCATGTATGTGCATTTTCTTTCCCTTGATGGATCTAAGTTCCTTGAAGATAGATTCTGTTTTATTTTTATTTTCGTGTTCATATATATACATATGCATACATATATATGTACATATGCTTAGCTATAAAAACTTAGCTTAAAACTATACTAAGATTTTTAGGATATCCTGTGTACATACATATTTATTTATACACAGCCCTAATCTTTCTCCCAAACTCCTGTCCAGCATTACCACCTATCTATTGAACATAGACAATTCAACAAATGCAAAATAGAATTCATTGTTTTTACCCCCAAACCCATTTCTCTTCCCAACTTCTGTTGGGGCTACCATCATCCTTTCAGTCATAGATGCTCTGCCTTAGAGGTAGGGTATAAAATCAATATGGCACTGGACTTGGTGTCAATTCCCATCTCAGTATTTGCTAGCTTTGTGATCTAAAGTAAGACCCTTAACCTTCCTGGGCATCAACTTACCCAAATATAGAATGAGAGAGTTGGACCTGATGACCTCTGAGGTCCATTCCAACTACTCTAAATATGTAAAATTATGAATAATATATGTGTGTCTATTTAGTCATATATGTGCATCTCTGTGTTTATATGTATACGTATATACATGTACACTTACATTTTTGTACATATATATCTTGTGTGTGTTATATATTTCATATGGTCATGTATGTGTATGTGTTTTCCAATGATGGATCTAAGTTCCTTGAAGACAGATTCTGTTGTATTTTTATCTTTTTAAAACCCAGCAGAGCACCTGGCACATTGTAGGCACTTTATAAATGTTTTTTTACTGGTGATTGATAGATTCTTAAATGAGATAAAGAATATAAAGTGCTTAGCAATTTTAAATCTAAAGTACTATATAAATGTCAGTTTTGATTAAACTGGGCATAAACTATCATTTTTGGAGTCTAGTTTTAAAAAAATGACTTTAATAATAAATAAGATTGTGTCCACTTTAAAATTGGTTTTGTTCTTTCCTTGGAACAATCCTGCAAAATTAATATGGATCATAACATCATGAATTGCAGGAAATATAGAGATTATTAAGTCCAATTCTCTCATGTTATAGATGAAAAAACTGAGACCCAGAGAGGTGAGGTCATCCAGGTAGTAAGTGACAAAGATGGGATGCCAACTCATTCAATCCAGCCCATTCCAGCTCATGGAAATACTCTTTCATGTTCTTCCATGCTCTTTCTACTGAAACATTTCAAAGGTTTGTTTGGCTTTATGTTACAGAACACTAGTCATTTTTGGCAGATCATGCTGGACATTCTGGCATGCATTACACCCATTTACTCTTTTCAATATCAGAACCATTTCCAGGCCATCAGACAAAGCCATTGCTTTCATGTGAACAATTTTAGGGCACACCACATTCACTGTGGCCAAGGTAACAAAGTGACCCCCTTCTGGACACACAGGGCAGCCTTCATAGGCATAGATAACTCACTTTGATGGTTAAGAGATTGACTGTTTCAGTTTCTCTGATGTCTAGTTCCTCATCACCCAGTTTAAAAGTAGGCCACTCTGTGATCCCACTCAGATAATTGTGTAATTTGGTCACTCTAAAGAGGTGGATCAAAGAGGTCTTATATTATCAATAGTTCCAGGAAAAGTGTTACCTGGAATAAAGCATCAGATGGCTCAGGCAGCCATAGTTGATGTTATTCTTCCAGGGCCATAGATTGATATTCAGTCAGTTATAAAAAGCAGATCAGAAAACTCCAGTGCTCCATACCTGAATGAATATTTATTAAGCACTATGGAGATACAAATACTAAAACCAAATATTCCTTACCCTCAAGGAGCTTACATTCTAATGGAAGAAGAGAACACATATAGGAGAGTGATGACCAGAAAATGGAGTTATGGGCTGGGAAGTCGCAAGAATGGTTAGTAGACACCCTGGGGACACATATTTTCCAAAGACAATCCATGGTAGTATTGATTTCATTATAGTTCTCAGAGGAAGAAGCAAAAAGGGGAAAGGGGAGAAGGCACATAGAGACAGGGCAAAAAATGGCTAAAGTGAAGAGGACACATGATCCTACAAGATGTGGTTCCTAGTGACTTGGGTCCTCCATGACATAAAGGAGGACCAAGGAGGTTCATTTTGGGTTTGGAGCAAAAGTTGGAATGGTCAGGATGAAAATGAGGACAGTGGATCTCAGCATGGCTGGTACTGAGTGTCTTATTCCTGCCAAATATGGTCCATTTTGGAGAGTAGAGCAGCTTCAATGGCAGTGAAATTGAAAATTATTAAAGACTAATCATTTTAAAAAACAACCACAAATCTCCAAGGAGATCTGCATCCATACCAAATATAAAAGCCCACTCACAGAGATCATAGAAGCAAGAGTTTCTTTGTCCCTTTGTAAATTATGCGGGCCTAAAGATGACTTTGCTCTTGAGTGGAAAGCAACTATTGCTTCAAAGCCATTTGCAAATTTGTGGTCAAATATCATTTTAACATTATAAAGTAAAGTATCCACGACAAGAAGTAGTGGTTCATGGTCATTATAACACTAATGTAGACCAGAGCCAGAACAAGTCATTTGTGTGCTCTAGGTAACTGCTCCCCCCACTACTACCCCACTCCCAGCCACCACTCCCCACCAAATAGCTTTGAGCCTTCCATGTAACAGGCATGACTTAGCATATCACAAAATTAAATATCCATAATGAAGGATTTTGTGATATTAAAATGCATACATTTATTTTAAACATACAAAAAAATTACCCCTTGTTTTGTCCCTCCTCTGCCTACATGTTGAATTCCAGATTGTTGTCTATTTCACCTAGCTTACCCTGGTTTAAATACAGACTTTAAAAAAAAGTAATTGTTTGGCATTCTAGAAAATGCTCTCGTGCCAGGGATCCAAATTAAATTGAATGTCTTTTTTTATATCTTAAAATGAAATAGTTCAAAAATGGCCACCTTCAAGGGAAGGGAAACATGGCAGATTTGAGGCAACTTTGGGAAAGGCTTGAAGCTCTAGCTTTGCTTTGGAATAGGTGTATGCATTATAACCTCACAAACCTCATCCTGGGTGAATGAATACCAGCAGTATTAACAGGGAAATCTAGTAAAGTAATACTGGCATCTTTGTGTAACATGATTGATTTTGGCCCCACTCTCTTGGGGTCAGCCTATTATATCTCCCCCTCAGGGTTTCCATCTACCCTATAAAAGTTGTGATTTCTCTTTCCTCTGCCATCAGCTCAAGCTCCATCAACCATGTTACCATCATTTTTAGGAAGCCAATGACTAGCAACTCAGTTCCATTTAACCATATAATATTGGACAGTTTTTATAAAAGGATGTTTACTTCACAAATATAGCAAGAAAAAACAAAAAAAAAACATTTTCCCCAACACTTTGGGGGCATTATTTCCATTATATAACTTTGATTTGGGGAAAAGGGGGAGACCTAGGCTCACAATTTAACTCTGCTCCTACATAGCATTGATTCCACAAAGCTCATGTCCAGATAAAGTAAAGTTGCTGGACAAATCCTTGACTAGACTAGAATCCTTGACTGGACTAGAATCCTGAAAGTCATTCTCAAAGATCACTCCTTTATTTTTCCTTCGATAGTATTTTATTTTTCCAATTACATGTAAAGATATTTTTCATTTTTGTAAGGTTTTGAGTTCCAAATTTTCCTTTTTTCTCTCCTTTCCTCACTTCCTCCCTCCCCAAGATAGCAATCAATTTGATGTAAGCATGTAAAATTATTTTAAACATATTTTCATATTAGTTATATTGTGAAAGAAAAATCAGAACAAAAAGGAAAACCACAAGAAAGAAAAAGCAAACAATTTTTTAAAAGGTGAAAATAGTATGTTTCGATCTGCATTCAGTCTGCATAGTTCTCTCTCTGGATGCAGATGGCATTTTCCATCCTAAGGCTAATGGAATTGTCTTGGATCAATGTAATGCTGAGAAGGGCTAAGTCTAATATAATTGATCATCACATAATCTTGCTGTTACTGTGTATAGTGTTCTCCTGGTTCTGCGCACTTTACTCAGTATCAGTTCATGTAAGTTTTTCCAGACTGTTCTAATAGAACAATAATATTTCATTACATTCATATACCACAATTTATTCAGCCATTCCCCAGTTGATGGACATCTACTCAATTTCAATTTCTTGCCATCACCAAAAAAAAAAAAAAAACCTGCTACAAACATTTTTCCACATGTGGGTCCTTTCCCCTATTTTATGATATCTTTGGAATACAGGCCCAGTAGTGACACTGATGAGTCAAAGGGGATACACAGTTTTATAGCCTTTTGATTACAGTTCCAAATTGCTCTTCAAATGGCTAAATCAGTTCACAACTACACCAATAGTGAATTAGTGTTCCAGTTTTCCCACATTCCCTCCAGCATTCATCATTATCTTTTCCTGTCATCTTAGACAATCTGTTGAATATGAAGTGATACCTCAGAGTCGTTTTAATTTTAATTTCTTTAATCAAAAGTGATTTAGAGCATTTTTTCATAAGACTATAGATGGCTTTAATTTCTTCATCTGAAAATTGCCTGCTCATCTCCTTTGACCATTTATCAATAACTTGTATTCTTATAAATTTTGACTCAGTCCTCTATATATTTTAGAAATGAAGCCTTTATCAGAAACACTAGCTGTAAAAAAATTTTTTCCCAGCTTTCTGCTTCCCTTCTAATCTTGGCTGCATTAGTTTTGTTTTTGTGTAAAAACTTTTTAATTTAATGTAATCAAAATATCCATTTTGCATTTCATAATGTTCTCTAATTCTTTGGCCATAAACTTCTCCCTTCTCTAAAGATCTGACAGGTAAGCTATTCTTTGCTTATTGTATTGTTCATAGTATAGTCCTTTATGTCTAAATCATGAATTCATTTCAACCTTACCAAAGATCACTCCTTGTCCCTCAGTCCATCAATGCTGCATTGACTATAAAACCCAACCTTGATCTTGACTTCCATATTCCCGTGGCTTTCTCTCTCTCAAAGTTAGAGATTCAAATTGCTTCTCTAGATATATGAATTAAGTAATCATGGAAATCCCTCCAATAGCAAATGAGTCAAAGAGATCATGACTGATGCTGACAAAGCTGACTGAATACCTCTGCAGCCAATCAAAGAATGTTTTCTTCAATATATGATTAAATGAGCAGAGTTGATTATAGAATGCTCCACAGCCTGTCTCTCCAAGGCATTTCCTTTACATATCATCCCAATTCTCCCAGAAGTAGCACCCTAGAACTCCCTATTTCATTTGACTCTAAATTTTTTCTTTTTTCTTTTCACTCAGGTACCGGATATACTGAATGGGTGCAGCATATGCTAAAGTCCTTCTGAAAATCCATTATCTGCTGATCCCATGATCAAGACATCGATGAAATATGGCATTGCACGTCCTAAATCAGGAGCCCTCTAAAGCAGGCTCCCTTTATTCCATTTTCAAAATTGTTCTAAGGGAAAAATTATTTGATTGCAACTGGCAGTAAAAATGGTTAAAGTGAGGCTAGTGTAATTTTTTTAAACTGACATTTATATAGTGCTCTAAGTCTGACAAAGCACTTTACTTTCATTATCTCATTTGAGTATCACAGTAACTGTGAGGTAAGTACTATAAACCTTATTATCCCCATTTAATGTATGAAAGCTAAGTTAAGTGACTTGCTCAAAGTCATAATGAACATTCTAGAGGAAACAAAAAAATATTAACCTGGAGACATTTAAATCAAGATGTCCTTTTGAAGAGTTATCATTGTTTGTCATCATTGGCGAATAACTTCACAAATTTGGGCAAAGCCAAGTTTTTCAAAGACTTTTCAATTCAATTCAACACACATTTATTAAATGTTACTATAGGCAAGGAGACAGGTAGGTAGGTCAACGTATGGAGGTTCGGGCTGGAGTCAGAAAGATCAGAGTTCAAATCTGGCCTCAGACACTTACTAGTCATGTGATCCAAGGCAAGTCATTTAACCTCTATTAATTCATTGGAGGAGGAAATGGCAAAGCAGTCCAGTAGGTTTGACATAAAAGTCCATAGTCATTTTGGTCTGTGGGGTTACAAAGTGTTGGACACAACTGAATGTTTGAAACAACAACTATATGCAAGACTTGTTCTACGAATATAAATACCAAAAAGATGACAATACCTGACTTCAACAAACTTCTTTTGGGGGGATATGAGAGTCATACAACACATGGCTGAGTCCATACAAAGTAGGGAATGAAAGGGGAAAGGAGAAATTCAGACAAATTGCTCTAGTGATGTTTGAAAAAGAGGAGGAGAACAATATTGCCTAGGAAAGGTAGGAATCAGAAAGGTTATACATATACACTACAGTCCAATGTCTTCACTTTACATATAAGGAAACCAACACCGAAAGATTTAATTATTTGCCCAAAATTAAATAGTTAAAAGCAGCAGAACCAGAATTTTAACTTGTGTCCTGCCACTCCAAAAACTACTTCCACTCAATTATTAGGGATTCAGTTGAACTCTCCCCTTGCCAGCAGCCGGTATAAGTGGTGAAGCCCACCAGAGATAAAGAACTGGTTGCAGGATGCCTTGTTTTAACTTTCAATGAAATCAATGCATCAACTGAATTCAGATGAAATAGCTAGCACTGGTTCTCTCTCCCCGTTGTAAACTCTCAGTTCTATAGAACAGGGCTTCTTAAATCTTTTCCACTCAAGACTTATTTTTGCCTCAAATTTTTTTTATACAATCCAGATTTAGGTTTATAAAACAGGTATACAAATCAAACATTTACTAATAATATAATTTCACAATCCCCATATTCAGTTACATGACCCCATGTGGGGTGACAATCCACAATGTAAGAAGTTTTACTTTAGAGAATACTCTGGGAAATCTGTTGATGGCTATCTCTGATTGGGTTGTTTCAATGGTGTGAATGGATGGATCAATGATAACTCAGTGGTGAAAATTAATTTCCTCCTAAGCTTTTGCACCATCCCCTGGAGATGATAAATGAAAACTTCTCCATTAAGAAGGCATATGACAACTTCACTATTAAATTTTTTGCTATATTAGCTATGTGACTTTTGTCCTGAAGAAAATATGGTGGCCCCAACACCTTGGGCAATGAGTCATGTGACTAAACATTGGACAAGGTCTCTTTTCTTATTATTGACATAACACAGTTAGAATTGACTTCCATTTTGAACTTGTAGCCTTTGATGAACACTCTTGTAAATTGTATGGTATTCTTACTACACAAATCCAGCTCAACCCAAGCCACATCTCAACCTGTCCCTGTTCATGTGGCTTCCTATCTCTCTCCCCTTTCCTTCTTTCAACTTTTATATGTTGCTTCTCCCATTAGAATGTTAGCTCTTCGAGGGCAGAAATAGTATTTCTTTTTGTTTATATTTGTCATAGTGTCTGACATTTAGTAAATGCCTAATAAAGGCTTTACTTAGCTATCTAACTAACTTTTCTAAGGTATGCTATCATTGACTCTCTAAAAATGACACATCTCTAGGGATTTACTGTCATAAGAATAATCAAGATCGACAGATTGAGTGATAGGAATTTTCATAAGAGTTTCTATGTTTCCTTCTGATAGTGGCCCTTGTTCTTGCACAACCTGCATTCTGAAACCCTAAACCTACAAGCTGAGAACTGACACACATCTCTCCATAATATGAGCAGCATTTTCTCAGTGTGTCTGAGTTGATTTGCAGATATGATAGAGCATTCATTTCCTGTTTTCTCCTGAACCTGCTGGCAAGAACTTCCTACTTATGTCTTGTGCAGCATTTCTATTAGAAGTTGCTGTTTAATATCCCCTAAAGGAGTTTTTCAATGATGTAGAAGACATTTCATTGACTAGATCCTCCTTTGTGCCATTGTAAATGGTAAAGTTGATTTTTTCGAATATCCTAGGTAAAACAGGGCCCAGCAAGCATATCATGATGCTGTAATTTGGGCCCTGTATACTGTCTGGAATACAGCCCTCTTCTATTCCGAATTGAGTTTGGTAAGCTTTTAACAAGAAGAAAGTCTTTTACGTAACAATCCCAGGAAGCTGGCCACCTGACATCAAAGTCATCAACATGCCACAAAACCAATACTATAAATACAGGAAGTATTCAGTTCCAGAGTAGAGGCTTTTCAGTAGTTTATTTGTAATACTGTTTATAGAATTGTACTGCCTAGAGTTATGTACTCCCAACAAAATCTCATCCCATTGTGGACTGCATTATAGAGGCAGCTAGGAGGAGTAATACCTGGAGTTAGGAAGAAAAATCCAGCCTCAGACACTTACTAGCCAAGGAAGCCTGGACTTGTCACTTAATCTCTGTCTGCCTCGGTATTCTCAACTATAAAATGAGGATAATAATAGTACCTACCTCACAGAATTTTTATGTGAATCAAGTGAAATAATATTTGTAAAGTACTTTGCTCAGTGACTGGCACTAGTACTGGTGGGTACTTAATAAAAGCTAATTCCTTTTCATCCTTTTCACCAAAAAGGAATCTTGATGGGTAATAGTGAACAGAGAGAGAATAAGCATGATGGTTCTTTTATTGCTTAAAAATAACTGGAGAGAAAAACTCATCTTGACAATTTTGAAAAATTTCAGAACTCTAAATGGTGTAGTGATCATTTATAGCTTCAGAAGATGGCTGATAAAGCACGCTTCCCACTTCTTGGCACAGAGGTAACTCACTATAGGCGTAAGATTAAACATACATTTAGAGACATGGATAACATTTTGACTTGTGCTGCCAGACTCTGCCTATTTTTCCAAGGGTGGCCTTCATTTTAGAGGAAGAAGAACTTGGTGAATAGTGATAATGGTGTAAAAAGAAGAAGAAAATACAGCAAAGAATGTGAATTTAAAACTAACATGGACATCAGAAAGGGAAGAGAAGGAAATAAGCATTTCTAGAGAGACAACTATGTACCAGGCACTATGCTAAGTGCTTTACAAATATTATCCCATGCAATTTGGAACTATGCCCAAAACTGTGCTTCCAAACTGTGCATACTCTTTGATCTCAGAGTGCCACTACTGGATCTGTATCTCAAAAAATCATAAAAGAGGGAAAAGAACACACACGCAAAATCATTTGTAACAGCCCTTTTTTTGTGGTAGCAAAGAATTGGAAAATGAATAGATGTCCATCAATTGAGGGATGGTGAAATAAGTTATGATATATGAAAGTAATGGAATATTATTGTTCTATTAAAAATGGTGAACAACTTGATTTTAGAAAGGTTTACCTGAGCTGATGCTGAGTGAAACAAGCAGAACCAGGAAAACATTGTATATGGCAACAATAAGATCATGCGATGATCAACTATGACAGACTTGGTTCTTCTCAACTGTTCAGTGATCAAAGGAAATCCCAATGAATTTTGGACAGAAAACACCATCTGCATCCAGAAAGAGAAATATGGAGGCTGAATGTAAATTGACACGTTATGTTCACTTTTTTTTCTGTGTTCTTTTCCTTTTTTTCATATTCAGTCTTCATCTGATATTGACAAATAGTTGCTGGGCTCACAGGGGCTGGGATGTTTACCTATCTTCTGTTCTGTACCCAGGAATTCAGTTTAAACCGACTCAGTCATGGGGAATCTGGTCTCTAATGAAAGGGGATCAAAGCTCCCTATCCTATACTCTTCTGCTCATTAAACCCAAATTCTAGTGCCCTGGGGGCATAATATTTACAGCTTGTGCTGTGGTCCAAGTTTAGAGTTTCCCCAAAAGAAAATAAAAAGGTATCCAATATACAATACAAATAAAGTATGGGACAGGTGTTTTATTTCTATTACAACAGAAACGTTAAGCCTGAAAGTCTCACAGCAGGCATTAAAAGATTGTCCTAAGACGATATTCAGTAACTTAACTTATAACAAATTGCCACAATCTGCTGAGAAGCCGATACTTAAGGCTCATCAAAGTATAAAACAAGAATGCTAATTAATCATTCTACATTTCACCTCAATTCTGCAACATCCAGATTAGTGCTAATGCACATCTATTCGTAAAATGGCCAGGCTTGGGGGAATATTCTTATAGTTGGCCATTCCATCCAGGAGCAAAAATTGTCTGGGAAGCCTTTATCACCATCCATGCTATGAACGGAGCATGGGAACTCTGGATCTCTCAAATTCACAAGCCTAGATCCATCCCTCTCAAAAGAGGCAGGAGAAATTCAGGTTCCAGTTTTTCTAAGCAGGACATGTAATATAGATATCATTTGCTAATGGACACATGGAAGGGGATTAGGGTTGGTTTAAGTCAAGCTGCCCCTTCCATTCCATTCTACTCTTAGAAAGGCAATCACTAGCTGGAACAGAAAAAAAAGAGGTTGAAAAACCGATTGTTCTCTCTTAGTATATATCCTCTCAATCATCAGTTCTTCTAGTCCTGTAGCCCACGAGAGCACCCATGAGCCTCTTAAATTACACACGTTTTAGCCCTGAGCTCATATGTCCCAGAGCAGGTCTCAAAGCTCCTACTTGATCAATTGAAGCTAAAAGGGCAAGTTTCAGGAGATGAGTTTGAAATATTTGCATATTTAGATTTCATGTACATCAAGCACATAATAAAAAAAAGCACCTCATCCTAGAAGTCACATCACAATATACACACAGTCAGAGGCACTGAAAAACAACAGAAATTCATAAGGAATATTAATTCAAACGATGTTACCACAGCAATTGCTGACAAAGCACTCCCATGGACCAAAGACCTTCGGGTCTTGTTAATGTTCTTATAGAGCTGAATAATGCCCAAGATCATTAGCAGTGATGTCCACCATCAATTCCCAATTGCCCAAGCCCATAGTTTTACTGCTAAGGCTTGGCCAGGAGGAGACTCAGTAGATTCAGCCAGAGATAACATCACTTCTGGGTAGGGGAAAATACTTAATAGCTGCCATTTAAGGCCAAAAGCTCTGGGGGAAACACTGAGTCAGTCAAAAAGGCAATTCTCTGACACCCCATCTTCCCTACTGATCTGGTACCGGCCATTTGCTTCTGTAACTAGCTCCCCTCTCCAGTTCATCTTAAACCAGAAGCTCTCTAAAGGGACACATATTGGAAAAACCCTTTGCCCTTGTAGGTTCTTCCTCTGGATGGATGGCTCCTTCCAGAAATAGCATTTAAGGAGGATGTCCAGACCGACCATGTCTTCATTTCTCTTCAGATTGCACTGAAGACTTTCCCCACCATATTTCTACAACTTTTTCAGCTTCTTTTTATGTCTTGTCTTTCCCCATTAAAATGGAAGCTCCTTGATGTCAGGGACTATCTTTCTTTCTGCTAGTATTTATATTCCTAGAGCTTAGTACAGTGCCTTGCATATAATAAGCATTTAATAAATGCTTGTAAATGTGTATACTTAACCTTGATACTAATAGTGCCTTACCTATAGCAGACACTTAATAAATGTCAGATTTATCCTTTGGCTCTCTGACTATCTTGGACCTTAATTTGGACCCTTCCCCTCTTCATCTGGGATTTTCCCACTTCAGTACCAGGTATAACCATTAGCACCTGTCTTCCTCCATAGGAGATATGACAATATTGTTTTATGATATAAATAGTCTTGTGGATGGGAGAGAAGGTAAGAAGGATAGGAGATGGGCAAATGGATAATAGTTGATATGAAAAAATGTTTTTTAATAAACATAAGAGAAAAGTACAGAAGAGAACACGAATATAGTCATTTTGTTACTATCTGGTCAAGCCTAAAATATATATTTTCTTTAAAAAGAAACAAAAACAGAAGTTCACAGCTTCTTAAGCAGTCTCTCTTGCATATTCTTTGTATCTTGAAATTTATGTTGATGGTTTTTAAAACAAAAAAATCCAAAATTTTAAATAAAAAATACTGCCTATGGCTAATAATGGCAGAGCTATTATCTGTATTATAGATCCCACCCCCAGCAAGAGACTCCAAGGACCTGGGAGCTATAGCAACATTTGGGACAGACATCTACAAGCTGTACTGGAAGGTATGTTTGTTATTCTGCAGAAAATAAACTTCTGGTGGAATGGGCTCTCCTGGGGCTAAGGGCTGAGAGCATATGAAGTCCCTCAAATGTTTTCTCTAAGGGAATGGGAGACTGCAGAATTCTTGTGCTAGTATAAATTGTTCCAGAGAATTCTAATGGAAAGGGAGGCAGCCCTTGGGTCACCCACCAGATTACCAGCATTGTTACCTCATAGAACATGGAAAATAGCCGTGTTGAACTAAAGGGAGGGAGGACTTTCTTGGTAACAAAGGGAGTCTTTTACCATCTCCTTTAGAGCCAAGAATTGTAATTGGATCTTTCAGGTCCAGCCAGTAAAAGAGACAATCAGAGAACATGTTAGCTCCTTCCAGATCCTAGATTGATATTTAATGAAGAATATTCCAGCTATGGTGAATTAATTTTATGTGATTAATTATCTCTAGCAGATGTAATAACTAACCTTGTTCATGTTTACCTGCAAACATTATGAGCCAATGTAGTATGGTGAACTGATTGCAGTCTTGGAAGATCTGAGTTCATATCTCACCTGAGATACTAAGTTCCTGTCTGTTTTGGGGGCAATCATTTTAGGTCTTTGGGCCTTGGTTTCCTTGTCTATAAAAATGAGGAAGTTGGACTGGATGGCTTCTGATGTCCCTTCTGGACCTACATCTATGGAGCTGTGTGTGTAACCGGTCAGTCCCATCTCTGGTCTTAGTTAAAGCTGGGGCAGACCATCCAATCATCATCTAGCTCACCTTTGTAAGTTGGACCCTATTGTGTCCAAGTTATGCTCACTGCCCAAGCAAGAAGGCAACTCCCCATAAGTAGCCTGGCCTTTGTCTACTATTTCTAAGGCAGTAGAGGGATCTCCCTAGAACATCATCCTATTCCCAGACCAAACAAGATTTACCCCACCATCCTGCCCCAAAATCCACCTATTTCTGCACCTTGAAAACAAGCTCAAGGTTATGTTATAGTAGGGTTTCCTTTGGTGTATGAATTAGAGCAGACAGTTGCTGAGGTCCCTTCCAACTCTATTTCTATTACTCTACTTTTGTGGAACAGTCAAGCCCTCAGGTCAGTTGGCTGATGCTGTATCACACAGTCATTTCATGGGATTTGCAGATCATTTTTTGCTCCCAGCACTTCTGGATGCATTGCCTAGAATGATTACAAGCTATATGCAACCATACCCTTTCGTTCAATCCCCAACCAGAACTCTTTTTTCAGTACCAGGACAATTGGGGTAAGTTTAACCCAATCAAAGCACTGAAGATGCCTGAGAAAGAGAGAAAAGGAAAGAGGGAGGAAGGAAAGAAGTCCTTCTCCTTAACCTGTTTCCATCCCTATTTCTCCCAAAAGTTATATACAGAAAGGAATAATATGCTATGAAAGTAGGGACAGTTTACAGTGAAAATCCATTAGGACTTAAAATTACCAAGTTCCCAGAATCTCCGAGGGAGGATCTCAGAGAACATTGAATCTAACCTGTGTCTGAAGAGGAATTTCCTCCCCTACACCCCTGACAAGTGGTTGTTATGAGGATCAATGAGATGACATTTGTAAAGCTCTTAGCACAGTGCCTGGCACATAGGAAGTGTTTAACAAATGTTTGCTTACTTCCTATTTTCCTGATATCAGGTCAAAGTCTACCTCTCTCCAATTTCCATGAATCATTCCTAGTTCTTTCTCCTAGAACTCATCAGAATACATTTAATCCAATTTCCATATGACAGCCCTTCACTTACTTGAAGATTTTCTTCAGTGTTCCCACTAAGTTTCCTCTTCTCCCAGCTAACCCTATTTCATTCACCTAATATTCATATGACAGATTCTCCTCTTCTCTCCTGGTTAGCCAAGAACCAAAACATTGTTCCCAATGTAAACTAACCAAAGCAGAGACCATTTGGACCATCCTCTTCCTCACTGTGAATAATGTTCCCAGTGCTACCTAAAATCAATTTTTTGGATGCCATATTCTTTTTGACTCATATTTGTCAGCTAAAACCTCCATGTGATTTTTAGACAAATTGTTTACCCAATCACACCTTCTCCACCCTGTAATTGTAAAGTTCACTTTAAAATTAAATTTTATTTCATGAAGATCCCCCTTTTTTCTCCCTTTCCAAAAAGTTGCTTGTTTTTAATCTGAAGCTTTTTATTTATCCCTACTAAATTCATCTTATTCAACTGGATCCAATGTTTTAACCTAGCCAGAATTCTTTTGATTCTCATCCTGTCATCCAAAATGTTATTTATTACTAGATTACTAACTAGAAGCTTTGTGTTGTTTTCAAATACAGTAAGGAAGTTATTTTGCCTATGTCTAAGTCATTTTTTTAAAAAGTAAATATCATAGGACCAAGGATAGATCTCTGAGGCAATGTGTATGCCCTTCCTTCCAAATTGATATAGAATGATTAAATGATTGCTCACTTATTGGATCTAGCCATTCAATCAGTTCTGATTCTACTTAACTGCCTTATCATCTAGATCATATATCTCCATTGTATTCAAAAAATAGCATAAGAGGTTAAATGATACATAATATTTTGCTAAAAAACTGTTTATATTAAAAAGCATTATTCTATTCTACTAGTACAGCAAATATCCCAATAAAGGGAATAGCATTAGTGGGCAATAACTTCTTCATACTGAAATCATGCCAACTCTTTGTGACCCCTGCTTCCTTTCTGAGAAGGTCTGTAACCATTTCTTTAATAATGTCTTTGAGAATTTTGCTATGCATCAAAACCAAGTTTATTTACTTACAATTCCAGATAACTATTTTTCTTTTCTTTTTTTTTTTAACCAGAATAGCATTTGCCTGCAGGACTTTCCCATTTTCCACAATCTTTCAAAGATCACAGTGGTTTAGTAACCACATCAATCAGTTGTCTCAGTACCATAAGATACATTTTTTTCTGAGTCAGAAAATTTGAACTCATTAAGAGCAGTTAAGTATTCTCTTACTGTTTCCCAACTCATCTTCAGGAATCAACTCCCTATGAATTTTTTGTCCTATCCTTTTTTTTTGTCCTATATTTCTAATCCAAAAGTCTTTCTTCTTGAGAGAGAAAACAAAGGCAAAATAAATAAATGAGCAGTTCTGCCTTTTTTCTACTGTCCATTATCATCATCCCATCCACCCCAATAGCTCTTTCCCTTTTTTTATCTTTTTCTTTCCTCAAACATGTTGATTTTTGCTCCAGCAGTCTGAATGTGGATTATAATCTTGGAAATAAAGATGGTGCTGGCAATCTATGTTTTTGTAGCTAACATGGATAATAATGGGTTATATCATTCCTTCAAAATGCCATAATCTTGTAAGAATAATTATTAAGCACATAATAAGCTGAGCGTAGTTAAAAATGTCAAGGACAACAAAAGCAAGCATGTTTCCACATTCAGACTGCTGGAGCAAAAACCAACATTTAGTTTTCCAAGAGACCCACAAAACTAAAAGCTGTGCAATCACTAAGCTTCAGCAGACGTTTTGCTATCCATAGCATGTATGAGAAACATATTTAAACCTATCTTCCAAACTCCAAGCAAGTAAAATGCGTACAGCTAAGGGAGGGTTAGTTTCCAAAGGGCAATAGCAGTGAGGTTCATTAGGAAAGAACTCTGGATTCAAATCCTGTCCCTAGCACTTACTACTTTTATATCTTTACACAAATTCAACCTCTTTGAGTCTCGGTTTCATTTTTTCAAAATGAGAGAGTGAAATTAGATAATCTCCAAATATGATAGACTTGGCACTTTTAAATACTGATGGAAAGTGTCATCTGCAACTAGAGAGAGAACTATGAAGACTGAATGTGGTTCAAAGCATAGTATTTTCATCTGTTGTTGTTGTTGTTTGCTTTTTTTTTGTTTATCTGATGTTTACTTTTTCTCTTTTGATCTGATTTTTCTTGCTTAGCATGATGAATATGTAAGTATGTTTAAAAGAAGTGCACGTGTTTAATCTATATCAGATTGTCTAGGGAACGGGGGAAATAAGGGAGGGAGAAAAATATAGAACACAAGTGAATGTTGAAAATTATCTTTGCATCTATTTGGAAAAATAAAATAATATTTTAAAAATTAGATGATCTCTAAGGCACATTCCAGCTCTAAATCTGATTCAATGAATCTCTGCTTGTGTCTGTATACTTCCCTGGTAAGCTTAGATAAGGAATTCTCCGTATCTAGCATAATAGGTATGTTGTACTCCCCATTAACTCTTTTGTATTTATAGATAACGGCCGGGCCATGTAGTGGATTGAGCACTAGACTTGGAATCAGGAAGATCTGTATTCAAATGCTACCTCATACCTGACCATACTCAAACTTGACCCTATCAAGTTTATCTTTCCTACAATCATTTTCCTCATCACACACAAAAGACACAATAGCATCTACATTGCAAGATTGTTGGGAAAATAGAATGAGATAATATGTGGCACGTATTTTGCAAATCTTAGAGTTCTATTAAGTGCTAGCTATTATTATTAGTATTAAAACACTTGCTTTTGTCCCATGAGCATAATGCTTATTTGGTACTGATAGAAACCCTGGCTGAGATTATTTGCTTCTTTCCCTTTGCAGGACTTCCCCTCAGCAACCAAGACTGACCACTTACTCCTGAATGAAATTTTCACATCTTAAAGCCTTTCTTCTCACATCACCTCCAATCCAGGTCTCCAAATCATTTTCCACATCTAAACTTGGCTATCCATGGCCCTCTAGGTGAGGATTCCCCTTCCCACAGTATGTTGCTGCCAGTCCAGGGACTCATTTTCTCTCTCTGAGACTGTTGCAATGGCCTCCTAATTAGCCTCCTTGCAGCAAGTCTCTCCCCACTAAAATCTGATCATATTATTCTGTTCTAGTCAATAAATTCCAGCAGCTCCAGGATCAAATACAAATTTGCTTTGGTATTTAAGCTCTTCCCAACCTGACCCCCTCCTACCTCCTCATCTTCTTACTCTTTACTCCTCTCCATATGATGAGGTCTTCAACATTGAATGTAATTAGCAGAGGAATTGATAAAAAAAAAATAAATCATGATGCAGGCAGGGAGAAGGCACTGATAGAGATTAGTTTAGCTACATGGTTCCACCTTCTGTGGAAGTCATACAGTCTGAAATGCAAGTTTTATCAAACCCCTGAGACCCACCCTCTGAAGAGGTCTCTCAAGCAGTCCCACTTTGCCATGCCCTGTCAGAAATCCCAGTCATATCCCTGAAGTTAAATTTTCCCTATAAAATCTACTTATGGGCCATCCCATGGCTGCTGCCTTCCTTTGGGTCAGTCCATGATGTCTTTCTCCATACCCCTTCCTCATACCACATGGTATCTCCCCCACTGTACTTCTCAGCCCCACTTCTTCTTATGACTAACTCTTTTAGGGTGCTAAGTCTCCTTTCAGGATTTAGCCTGCCAGCTAAGGATATGTCCCAACCAAATGGGGTGCTCCCTTTATATTGGGAAATTGTATGTTCCACTGAGGAACTTGTCTTACTATCCCTTTCTATTTCATATTTACTATTCCTGGTTGTCTGTTGTATCCCTTCATTTTGTCTGTAACCTATTTCTCTAAATAAATCTATTTTTTTTTTTGCCAAAGAGAAGGGCCATTGTGAATTCTTCCCATGACCAAACTCCAATACTCTAATACCTACTATCATCTGGTGTCTAAATTACCCACATCACATATACCCTATGACCCAGCCATACTAGCTTCCTTGATATTCTTTGCATATAGCATTCCATCTCCCTTCTCCACACCTTAGTAGTAACTATTCTCCATACCTGGAATTCTCTGTCCTTTCACCTGTCTCTTAAAGTCTACTGTCTTCCTTGACTCAGTTCAATCACCACTTCTGCAAGAGATTTCCCCAAACCTCCAAAGCTTCCCCTCTAAGATTAGCCTAGATCTACTTTTCTCATGACTTGTCTTCCCCTATTAAAACAATAAGAGAAGTTTCTTGAGATTATTTTCTTGTATTTATAGCCCCAGTGCTTAACACAACTCCTGACATGCAGTAAATGCTTAGTAAATCTCTGTCTTATCTCCTTTTCTTTATCTTTATCCATTCATCTATATATCTCTATGTATCCATTCATTTATATCCATTTTCAACCAGACCAGAACCAGCCTCTAAACTGTGTGTGGCTGGAGCAGAAACTGAGCAGACTAGAGATAGGAGAAGCAGGACATAAACAGAAGCTTAATTCATTTCGGAGTGAGGAAAATAACATTTCTAAATGGAAGTTCCCTCCCTCTCCAGGCGGAGAGTTTAATGTTGCTGATGCTAGGGTTACTTATATACATGAAATAGGTTGGACCACTACACAATCATTCTTTGGTCTTGAAATAGTTCTCATGGTTGGCATTTCTTAGGATAATACAGGCATTCTTAGGTCCCATGGGAACAGTCATTGTGTCAAGTTTTGGAGTCATGATTATTCTTTGGGGTAGTTCTGTGACAGAAACAAGAATATGGTCCCTGACAATTACAAGGAACAGGGATTGTGAACATGTGATGGATGGCCCTGGGAAATAGAGGGAGTAAAATCTTTCAATGAACACCTGGTGCTGGTCCAAGCAATACATTTTGCCAGAGGATGAGCACAAAGGATTGTTGTTATGTCAAACTCAGGGCAGAACCTGCTTGCTGAAAAATCAGGAATCTCCAAAATATTTTGACATCATGTATCTATCTCCATCCATCCATCCATCCCTCTATCTCTAATCATCTATCTGTCTTTATCTATTATTTTACATGTACCCTGTGTGAATCTATTTATTTGCATGGTATCTCCCCCATTAGAATGCAAGCTCCTTGAGGGCAGGAACTATTTTTCTAAACCCCAGCACTTAGTTCAATGCTTAGAGGATAATAAGCATACTAATAATGCTTGCTAATTGGTTGACTGATACAGTATTATAGCTGTTTCCCAGAAGCGTCTTACCTTCATCTATCATCATTATTATTATCATTTCCTTTGTAATCCTTTCCTCTCTGTCCTCTGCAGTAGTTTATCTAGCCCAAACTTGAGAATTTTTTTTGAAAGTGGTTCCCTCATAAAAGAGCCCTGAAGATAGAGTTAAATGACCTAGATTCAAACCCTGAGTTTGTCACTTACTACCTGTGTAACTGTGCAAGCCATTTTCCTATCTGTAAAATAAGGAGATTGGACTCTCTAGTCATTCCAGCTCCTAATCTAGGACCCTGTGGTTTTTGGATTGCTCAGATTTTGAGAAAGGGGTGTTATTAGAGTAGTGTAGCTATACCCAACAGGATGATTATTTGGCTGGGGGGAGGATGGGAAAGAAGAAAAGAATTGAGAGAGTAATGCAATTCCACCTTTGGGCCAAGAAAGGTAAATGTGTTGAACAGCCTAAGGCCATGTTAATCTTTAATTATCCTGTTAATGTCTGCCTTCCCCCTGGTAGCCATTATTCCAGCAGTAACAGCCACTGTCCAGGCTTCAAACAGCTTGCAGATTTCCTAACGGGTATTAATGGAAGTTTTGCAAATTGATTTGGGAAGATTAGATAGAGAGAAATTGTCATTACGTGAAACCCATTTTAAGTGGCAAAAATCCATCTGCCCTTGATCCCAATTGAGGGCAAAAAAAAAAAAAAAAAAAGGCAACCTAGTATCATGGAAAGAGCCTAGAAACCGAGAGGTCTGGGTTCTAAGTGAGTAACTCTCCTGGTAACTTTTAGCAAGTCATTTCCCTTCTCTGGGCCTCAGTTGCCTTCTCTGTTTAAACAAAGAGGGGGAAGGAAAGCAGGAATTAAGATGTTATCTAAAGTTGTTTCAAGATTTAATACTCCGTGACTCAATTATTTTGGAAAGGATAGATTAGATCTGCCTTTGAAAGTCCTGCTTTCTCCTCAGAAATGTTCATTCTAGTTTTAGACAGGTCAATTTAAGAGCCTATTGGACAGGACCAGCCATACCATTCATACAGCTGCCTACAATTCTGACCGCTTTGAGAAGGCTGGTTTGAGAAGCAACCTTCCAGATCCCTGAGTGGATATTCAGTTCCTCCAAAGGAATAGACACTAAATTTTTTTTTAATCATGCACTCCATCAATTTTTTAAAGTTTTTAATGTTTTGCATGACTCTTACATTTATAATATATATCATATATCTCTTGCCTTCTCAAGAGGAAACTGATGAAAGGAGGGAAAGAATTTGGAACTAAAAATTTAGAAGAATTTTTTCTATATATGCATATTGTGTTTTTGACCATTTATTCTCAACATGTGCATATTTATTTACTTTTAAATTACTAGTTTGCATTATGAAACCTAAACACACAAAACAGAAATTTTAGAAGGATTAGAAAAAGTCAATTTAATTTGATCCTAGAATATTCCAAACATTCAAGAAATTTCATTTCACTTTCTTCCATTTAATGGGTGGGATTGGCATGTGAAAAAAGTAGACTAGTTAGGAAGTGTGCCTTCCTTCACAACTTGCTCTGTAGCCCTTGTGTTGTTTCCTCCTTCAAGTCAACATTTTTAAAGCACCTACTATGTGCTAAACTACTGGATTAAGCATTGGGGGGATACAAAGAAAGGTAAAAAAAAAAAGTTCCCTGTCTTCAAGGATCTTCCAGTTTAAATTGGGGAGACAACATGCAAACAAATATTATACATAGAATAAATTGGAGATAATCTTAAAGAGAAAACATTTCATTTGACCTATTCATATCTCTTTTTTCTTTTTTCCCTTGTATGTAGTGGAGGGAAATGGATTTGGAGTTTGAGGATCAGGGTTTTAAATCCTGATTCTGGGTTCAAATCCTGTTTCTACTAATTACTCCTTATGTGACATGAAAAAAGTCTCTTACTCCCTCTAGTCCTAGTTTCCACTGTAAAATAAAAAGATTGGATTAAAGGATCTTTAAGGATTTTCCAATTAAAAATTCATTGATCCTATGATTTTTCTCAGTTTCCTTTCTCTTTCTCCCAATGCCCTTCTCAACAAGTACTTAATAGTGACCTACTTAAGTATCAGGCACTATATACTAAGTATTAGGGATATGGAGAAAGGTAAAAACATAGTTCTTGCCCACTAGGAGTTCCTGTCTAATGGGAAAGACAATAAGCACAACTGTATATTATATGTATATGATGTATCTTTGTTTTCCTCCAGATAACACTCCATCCCTTTCAGTTTCAATTTAATGTTCCAACTAAAGCAGTAACCTATTTGGAACCAAAGAGTTTGGTCAAATTTAGAGGGTCACTGAGAACACTTTGGATCCTTCACAGATTAGGAACAACTGAATTCAGCAGCTAGTTTATCAAGAATCACTAATGGATTATCATTGGAGAAGCATTAAATGGAAAATGACCAGGTGGTGGTTTTCTTCTTCTAAGGGTTATATCCCAGATAAAGATCTTCCTGGCTCAGTCATACCTTGTGTGACTCTCCCTCCACCAAGCTCTCTCCAGCATCCCAAAAGAATCAAGTACATGGCAAGGACCACCTGATCTAGAAGGAAAAAAATGACTAGTTATAGATTTGTAGAATAGAGCACTGAAAGGAATCCTAGATTTGTCGTCATCAGCTCCCAAGGATTTAATTACCATCTTTATGCTCATGATTCTTAAATCTACTTATTCTGTCCCAATTTTTCTGCTGGCCTTCCATCTTACATCTCCAACTACCTTCCAGATATCTCAAACCAATAGGCATCTTAAACTCAATTATGTACAAAACAGAACTCCTTATCTTTCCTTCCCACCACCTTAATTCTGCCCCTGCTTCTACCTTCCCCATTATTGTAGACAGCAATACCATTCCCCCAATCTCTCAGGCTCACAACCTTGGAGTCATCCTGGACTTCTCACTCCCCTCATCCAAGGTGTCAAAATCTATCAATTTCACCTCTGCAACCTCTCCCAAATAGACCACTTCTCTCTGCTGACATCCTCATCATCTCACACCTGGACCATTACAATAGCCTGGGGTGGGGGAAAGGGAAGATCTCTTCCCCTCCAGTCCATTCTCCATTCAGCCATTTAAAAGATTTTCCTAAAATACAGGTCCCACCAAGTCACCCCAACCCCTTACTCAAAAAACTTGGGTGGCTCCCTATTGCCTCCAGGAACAAATATAAAATGTTCCATATGGCATTCAAAGCCCTTCATAACCTTGCCCCCTCCTACATTTCCTTACTCCTCTTCAGGTAATCTTCCATCCAGTGACACGGGCTTCTATCCTCCACGCTGCCTACTGACCCCCCTTCCTTTAAGCGCCAACTAAAATCTCACCTTTTGTAAGATGCCTTCCACAAACCTTCTTAATTCCAGTGCTCTCCCGTCTGTTCATTGTTTCCTATTTACCCCAGATACAACTTGCTTTGTATAGATTTGTTGGTTGCAGTCTCCTTCATTAGAGTGTAAGCTCCTCCAGGATGGGAACAGTCTTTTGTCTCTTTTTTGTATCCCCAGACTTAACACAATGTCCAGCAAATAGTAGGCACTTAATGTTTATTGATTGATTGATAAAGACCCCGGGTTCACCTAAAGACTCAACTAAAAAACTACTAGAAACAATTCACAACTTTAGCAAAGTTGCAGGATACAAAATAAATCCACATAAATCATCAGCATTTTTATATATTACCAATAAAGTTCAGCAGCAAGAGATACAAAAAGAAATTCCATTCAAAATAACTGTTGATAGTATAAAATATTTGGGAATTTATCTGCCAAGAGATAGTCAGGAACTATATGAACTAAACTACAAAACACTTTCCACACAAATCAAATCAGACCTAGTCAATTGGAAAAACTTAAAATGCTCATGGGTAGGCCGAGCAAATATAATAAAAATGACAATACTACCCAAACTAATTTACTTATTTAGTGCCATACCAATCAAACTCCCAAGAAATTATCTTACAGATCTAGAAAAAATAGTAGCAAAGTTCATTTGGAAAAACAAAAGGTCAAGAATTTCAAGGGGATTAATGAAAAAAAAGGCTGATGATGGTGGACTTGCTGTACCAGATCTAAAACTATATTATAAAGCAGCGGTCATCAAAACCATATGGTACTGGCTAAGAAATAGAATAGTCGATCAGTGGAATAAGATAGAATCACAAGACAAACTAGGCAATAACTATAGCAATTTGGTTTTTGATAAACCCAAAGACCCCAGCTTTTGGGATAAGTATTCACTATTTGACAAAAACTGCTGGGAAAACTGGAAACTACTGTGGAAGAAATTAGGGCTTGACCCACATCTAACACCACATACCAAGATAAGATCTAAATGGGTTCATGATCTGGATATAAAGAGTGATACTATAAGTAAATTAGAGGAATGTAATATAGTTTACCTCTCAGACCTTTGGAGATGGAATAAATTTATGTCCAAAGAAGAACTGGAACTCTTAATTGAAAACCAGATAGATAACTTTGACTATATCAAGTTAAAAAGTTTTTGTACAAACAAAATCAATGCAGACAAGATTAGGAGGGAAGTAATAAACTGGGAAATCATCTTTACATTCAAGGGTTCTGATAAAGGTCTCATCTCTAAAATATATAGAGAATTGTCTCATATTTATAAAAATTCAAGCCATTCTCCAATCAATAAATGGTCAAAGGACATGAACAGACAATTTTCAGAGGATGAAATTAAAACTATTTATAGTCATATGAAAAGGTGCTCCAAATCACTGTTGATCAGAGAAATGCAAATCAAGACAACCCTGAGGTACCACTTCACACCTGTCAGATTGGCTAAAATGACAGGAAAAGTTAATGATGAATGTTGGAGGGGTTGTGGGAGGGCTGGGACACTGATGCATTGTTGGTGGAGCTGTGAACGGATACAGCCATTCTGGAGAACAATTTGGAGCTATGCTCAAAAAGTTATCAAACTGTGCATTCCCTTTGACCCAGCAGCATTTCTATTGGGCTTATATCCCAAAGAAATCATAAAGAAAGGAAAAGGCCCCACGTGTGCAAGAATGTTTGTGGCAGCCCTTTTTGTAGTGGCTACAAACTGGAAATTGAATACATGCCCTTCAATTGGAGAATGGCTGAATAAATTATGGTATATGAATATTATGGAATATTATTGTTCTGTAAGAAATGACCAGCAAGATGATTTCAGAGAGACCTGGAGAGACTTACATGAACTGATGCTGAGTGAAATGAGCAGAACCAGGAGATCATTATACACGGCAACAACAGTACTATATGACGATTAATTCTGATGGACATGGCTCTCTTCAACAATGATATGTTTCAAACCACCTCCAATTGTTCACTGAAGAAAGCCATATACACCCAGAGAGAGGGATGCGAAATGTGGACCACAACATAACATTCTCATACTCCTTGATTGATGTTTGCTTACATTGTGTTTCCTTTATCTGATATATCATTTGTGTAGATAAGATTTTTCTTGCACAACAAAGATAAGTTTGGAAATATGTATACATATATTCGATTTGCCAATATTTTAACATAATTAACATGTAGTGGATATCCTGCCATCTAGGGGAGGGGTAGGGAAGTTGGGGGGAAAAATTTCTAATGGAAAGCTATGTAAGTGTTATTGTTGAAGAATTACCCACACATATGTTATGCAAATAAAATAAAATTAAAAAAAAAAAAAGACCCCGGGTTCAAACCTAGCTCTACATACCACCTATGTGGTATTGGAGAGTCAATTCATTTCCCTAGATCTCAGTTTCCACGGTTGTAAAATGTGGGTATTAGGCTAGAGACACACAGTAGATGTTTCATAAATAATTTTCTTCCAGATCTAAAGTTAGGATCTTATGGTGTATTTGTCTCTGTCTTTAGTTCTTGCCTTATCCCTCCCTCCTTTTCTCTCAGAATCTTCTCTTTTCTCTTCTCTTCTCTTTTTTCTTCTCTTCTCCTCTCCTCTCCTCATCTCTTCTCCTCTCCTCTTTCTTCTCCTCCTCTCTCCCCTCTCCCCTCTCTCTTTCCATATATATATATGGCTTTAGTAGTTGCACCCCAAGGAGGCTCTTCTGGCCAGGGACTCTCTGGGCCCCCATGGGCCATGCAGGGCCACTGAGCACTCAGCAGGCATCAGGTGGACACTTTCTCTGCCCTACACCCTCAGCCCATGTAACCTTGACCAGTCCTGGTTAGCTTCATCTAGCTGGGGACTGGTTTTTTTTTTTTTTTTCCTTTAAAACTTTTTTTTTTTTTAAATTAAAGTTGAACTAGAGAAATAAGAACTCTGCAGCCAGCAGGCAGGGCCTCTCCCCCTCTTCCTCGAGAGAACAGATGGTTCACTGTATTTTTAATTAAAATGGGAGAGAGCAGATGGGGGCACTTAATAGCCTGCAGCTAACGCCAGAAGCCAGGAAGCATGTGAACAGGGCATTTAAGGGCAAGTCCCCAAAGGGTCTGGGATCAGGAGCACAGTCCTGAGTGTGGGAGATGGAAGTAGGTAGTGGGAGAGAGGGGCAACCTGCCTGGGCTGAGGAAAGAAATAGCAGTAGAAGCTTAAGCACCTGGAACCTGGGCTATACTAGAGACTGAACCTGGCCTAGTCAAGAAGGAAGTGACCTAAGTGGCTCATTGATTGTCCCATACAGGATGACAAACTGCTCCAGAAAAATGGTCAGGCCCTTGACCTTCACAAATCTTTTGGAGTGACTCTTCAGGGTGAGTGGTTAAAGGTCACTGCCCCTCCCCATCCAATTAATCAATCAGAGACTTATCTTAAGAGAGGCAAAAAGGAATTTGTTTCTTTCTCATGAGTCGACCAAAATGGGGTCAGCAAGGGAGTGCAAAGAACTCAACCAAGCCCAAAACTTTTATCCCTAACTTGGAGTCCCCCCCACACCTCCTGGTTCTTCTTCCCATTGGCTGGGCTTCAGCAAAAAGAGCCAGAAACAAAGATGCTGGCTCAGCACCAAAGCAGGAAAGGGGCTCTGGGTCAACAGAATCTTTTTTTTTTTTTTTTTTTTTTTTTTTTTTTTTTTTTTTTTTT
>JAJPUD010000871.1:496006-546795 GCA_023553655.1 Myrmecobius fasciatus
CTTGCCCAGGGTCACACAGCTAGGAAGTGTCTGAGACCAGATTTGAACTCAGGTCCTCCTTGCCCAGGGTCACACAGCTAGGAAGTGTCTGAGACCAGATTTGAACTCAGGTCCTCCTTGCCCAGGGTCACACAGCTAGGAAGTGTCTGAGACCAGATTTGAACTCAGGTCCTCCTTGCCCAGGGTCACACAGCTAGGAAGTGTCTGAGACCAGATTTGAACTCAGGTCCTCCTGACTTCAGGGCTGGTACTCTAACCACTGTGCCACCTAGCTGCCCCAGGGTCAACAGAATCTTGAGACCTGTTGTATCTCACCCTCTTGTTTACCTCATTTTGTAATGCTGGAGAAAATGAGGCAGGATAGAGTTTAGAGATTTTAATCATTTATTGAGGAAGAGATAAGATGGCTGAATTGGACTATTGTCTCAAAGTATTCAGCAGGGATAGAAGGGCTCCAGGGACTTTTACAGGGCTCCGGCACTTGGAGAAACAAAGGCAGGAGGAGGGGTAGAGCACTTCGGGGATGTTCCAGGAAAGGACCATAAATTCAGTTCTGACAGGTTGGGGGCATGGAGGAAAGATCATAAATTCTGATAAGTTTGGGAAGAAGCCTGGAGCCCCTGATTTTGAAGCCAAAAGACAAGGGGGAGTCTATGTATTGGAGATGGGCCATCTGGAGGTTTTATGACCCTGGAATGCCAGTGGCCAGAGCTCCACAGCCCCAATTATTTTAGTCCTAATAACCAGAAAGGGGGGTTGCCACTGAGGCAGAATGATTCAGGGAAACTGAGACAGGGGAACTGAGGCACAACAATTTGTCCTCAGTCATGGGAGAAAATATTAGACTAGTGATCATGTAGGAATGTGAAGGTTTTGTAAGGATGTTCTGCATGCTTCCTGAGGGGGCTTCACTATTTAAATAATTCCACTCAGTGGTTCCCTTTCGTCCTGCTGCTAGATCTCTCTCTTGGACAAATCAGTGACTCTACCCTCAGTTTCTTCACCTGTAGAATAGGGTTAATAATTTCTGGCCTGACTGCTTGGAAAGGGGTCACAAAAAATACAGTGACTGAAAACACCATCCTTACCAAAGAAGCAAACTCTCCAAGTCAGGAGAGAAGAAAACAACAGGATTAAGAGTTGTAGGAGATCAGTGAAGCTGTTAGGTGATGCAGTGGATAGAACTCAGGCCAGAGCAGTCAGGAAGACCTGAGTTCAAATGCCGCCTTAGACCCACTGGCTGTATGACTCTGGGTAAGTCATTTGACTTCCGATTGCCTTCCATTTCCTCAGCTGTAAATTAAGGATCGTGATAACATTAACTTACCAGAATTGACTTAAATGAGATATTTGTAAAGAGCCTAGCATGTAGCAGGCACTTAATAAATGCATATTTCCTTCCTTCCTTCCTCTGAGTCAAAAGAGGAGAAAGCAGAGGGTACCAGTGTCGAGTTGTTAGAACCACTGGGGGACTGCCCTTTTCCATTTAAGAGAGCCCCAGCTCTGGATTTGTGTGCACAAGGTTCAATTCTGGGGCAGCCCAGACTCTAAAGAGAAGAGACTATGGTCCTTCTCATTGTCTCTGGCTCATGCACCTGCTCCTTCTAAAGCTCTGAAGAGAATCACTTAATGAACTTACTGAGTTTACACATGAAGGATAGCTTAACACTTTGGTAAACAGAATCAGATAAAATCACTTTGACTCATAGCTACTTTGTCCCCAAAAGGAATCAACAGAGTCCTCTATTGAAAAGTATTCAATATACATGATAAATTAAATGTAGGAAAGCTATTTTCTTCCTCCCCCTAAAGAAATGCTTGAAACACATAAAATCCATAAGCAAACATTGACAAAGACCAAAAATATGAAACGGTAACTCACAATTCTTATACTCTCCTAGGAAGTTGATACTTAATTTTTTTTGTTAATACTTACTAAGAAGTCTCATCTTGTAGGATTTCATAATTGGTATTTCACCTCCATTTCTTCAGCTCTGCACTTGTCTGAATATTTTCCACAAGGTCCAAATCAGTGCATGTCTTGGACTCATCCTCCTGATGGTTGGTTATCCATCCAGGAAGAAGGAAGTTCCTGCCACTGGTTAGATGAGTGGGGAATTGAATAGTTGAATTCCCCAGGTAGCCATTCCTGAAAACTCTGTCCATCAAGGTCCCTGTTTGGTCACCAAAGCTCAGGAAAAGGTAGAAGAGGCAGTCACAGATCTGAGGTTCAATTGCAGTCTCACCCAGACAACTCACTACCATATAAAAGAAACTGCCATAGCTGAGAGGTATAGCGAAAGTCCAAAAAAGTCCAAGAGAAGGTCTCACAGAATTTCTACATGTTCAAGTGAGCAGAACAATTCCTTTGAAGTTCTATCAAGTAGACTCTTCCTTAATCACCAGTCTTTCTTGATATAGTACCCTGTCATGAGGGAGGAAGAGGTATGGGGAATTATATATATATATATATATATATATATATATGTATATACATATATATATATATATATATACACACCAGGAAGTACTGATGGACAAGCCTTTAGAGCTTGAGAATTTGTCCATCAGTACAAATTTTGGGGTGGATGGTACAAATGGACAACAAATTAAGTCCAGAATTAAAGAAGAGCTGGAGAGCAGGTTGGGTTGCCTTCAGAAAAATATGAGATTATTTTGGTGACTTTGAGCTTCTATGTGTTTACTATTAATATAGCATAAGTGTTACATAACCACAAGACATAGAATGCAACAGTCTCCAAAAAAGTTGAAAATGAGTATCAAGCCCATTTTACAGAAGAGAAAAATGAGACACAAAGAGATTTGTAATTTGCCCATGATTGGCCAATATTCTGATTTCATATTCATGATACCATGCAGACCCAAACCAAAAAAAGGAGTTTCATTCATATTCCCTTTGCTAGTGAAGGGATCTGAAGTGAGAGTGTAGAAATCAGCTACAAAGGGAAAATGGTACCCAAACTGTACCCTCATAGATTTTTGTTTCTGTGTATGGTAAACTGAGTCAAAATGCCAGGAGCATCATTATCTCCATGTAGCCAGTTGTCACATAGCTTGGCTTGTCTCAAGTTTTCCCAAACCATGTTCTGGTTCCTACTATTTTCCTGCCCATTACCTCTTCATAGGATGGGTCCTAGAAATTCTGAAATGACTTTAAGGTGGCAGTTTCTTTGTCACCTGCTGAGGCTTTGTGAGAGGGGAGTTTGGTCTGTTTTGTTTTCTGACTGATTCAGATTATGGATTATGGGGTGACAAATTATCAGAAGCAATCTTTTGCATCATCCCAGAGGAAACATTTGTTCTGAGGAGCGTTGCTATTTCCAAAAAAGTAGACTACTGGATAAAAGGTCCTCTCCTCCATCTGCCCCCTGTCTACACCACTCCTAGGGGCTCAAGTCACTACCATCTCTCCTTCCCAACTCATCCATTCCAAGAAAAGGGCAAATGGCATTGGCATGGAATGTGTGTACATTCTCTTTGCTGTTGTTGTTGTTGTTGTTGTTCAGCAACAGCAAATTTACTTATTTACTTTGTACCATCTATTCTATATACAATAATACTATGGAAAGGGCTATTTAGATAGCTCAGTGGATAGATTACTGGTCCTGCAGTCAGGAAGACTCATCTTCTGGAGTTCAAATACGACCTGAGACATTTATTAGTTTTTTTGTTTGGTTTTTTTGGTGCAAAATTTTATTTTTTTTTAATTAAAGCTTTTAATTTCAAAACATATGCATGGGAAATTTTTCAGCATTAACCCTTGCAAAATCTGGTGTTCCAATTTTCCTTCTCCTTCCCTTCCCCCCCTCCCCTAGATGGCAAGTAATCCAATATATGTTAAATATGGTAGAAATATATGCTAAATCCAATATATGCATATATATTTATACAATTTTCTTGCTGCTCAAGAAAAATCACATCAAACAGGAAAAAAATGAAAAAGAAAACAAAATGCAAGCAAACAACAACAGAAAGAGTGAGAATGCTATATTGTTTGGTTCCCACGGTCCTCTCTCTGGGTGCAAAGGGCTCTCTCTTCATCACAAGATCATTGGAACTGGCCTGAATCATCTCATTGTTGGAAAGAGTCATGTTCATCAGAATTGATCATAGCATAGTCTTGATGTTGCCGTGCATAATGATCTCCTGGTTCTGCTCACTTCACTTAGCATCAGTTCATGTAAGTGTCTCCAGGCCTCTCTGAAATCATCCTGGTACGTTCTTGCACATGAAGTATAGCCCATCTCTTACCTACATGCCTTTGGGCAGATTGTCCACCATACCTCCTCACTTTTACCTCTGAGCTCCATTCAAGGCTCACCTAAAGGGCCACCTCCCCATATAAGGTTTCTCCTGACACCTCCCCACCTCCTAATTAAATATGAGCACTTCCCTTATCCTCAAGTGACTTTATATTTACTTTTTTAAAAATCAGATACTTAACCTGAAATTTCCAGTATTCATTACTCATGGGTAGATAGCAAAGGGGAGAGCACTGCCTCCAGAAAGCTCCTTGAATCACACTTGCTGCCAGCCCTATTTCATTAGCATATGTGCATGGATTAAATTCCCAAACTGGCTCATTAGCACATTACACAGCATAAAAAACCAGTTCCCTGGCATTGGGACACAGAATGGGAAGCCGAAGCCAGAAAGGGAAGATCCCAACAGCAGCAAGCCCACCAGGGAGGGCACTACAAAAGCAAGGATGATGGTACACACCAAGGGCAAGAAGCAGAATAGCCCAAAGCATACTGGGGCAAACCAGTCGGCTTGTAGTGTAGACAGCCTGGAGTGTAGACTTCATATAGTGGGAGACAGAGCAAGGAATATCTAGGATTATAGCTGGATCAAGAAAGGATTCTAGACACCCTTGAGTCCAACATCCTCATTTTATAGATGAGAAAACTGAAACTCAGGGATGTTAATTGTCTTGTCAGGGATTATAATATTGAAAAGTATTTGGGATGAGATTTGAAGCCAAGTCTTCCTACAGGAAGAAAGGAAGGATTTATTAAGCATCTATTATGCTAAATGCCAAGCATTGCACAGATTATCCAATTTGGTCCTTATAAGAACCCTAGGAGGCAGGTGTTATTATGATCCTCATTTTACAATTAAAGAAATTCCCGAAAATAAAGTGACTTCCCCAGGGTCAAAGAGCACAAAGCTGGTAAGTGTCTCAGGCTAGTTTTGAACTCAGATATCCCTGCCTTCAGAGCCAGCACTATCCACTGCATCACCTAGCTGCCTGCTACAGACTGGGCCAAAGTAAAAGGTCCAGAGTCCCAAAGAGTTTAAAAGATTTGGCTTTAAGGAGAGAATCCTGAAAGTTACAAAACTTTAGAACTGTATAGAAAAAGGTTGTGGGATCCTAGATTTAGAGCTAGAATGGACTACAGAAGTCACTGGGTCCAATCCTTCATTTTGTGTTTGTTTGTTTTGTTTTTGTTTTTCTGCAAAGCAATTGGGGTTAAGTGACTTGCCCAGGATCATATAGTCAAGTGCCTAAGACCATATTTGAACTCAGATCCTCCTGACTCTAGGGTCCGCGCGCTATCCACTGCAGTGCTACCTAGCTGCCCCAATCCCACAGTTTTCAAAGGAGAAAACTGGTCTAAGGAGAAATGACCTGCCAGGTCCACCCAGTTCCTCTAACTAGCAGAACTAAGAAAAAGACTCAGCTCTTCCTGACTCAGGTACCGCTGTCACACCCAAGTAGTCCGGGTCAAGGAGGGAACAAGTTGGGAGGAGAGGAATCAGGATCCCTCTGCCTTCGCTTCTAAGATTTCTATAGGGCATGGAGGAGAAACATGAACCTCAGAAGTGAGGTCAGGAAAGAGACAATTCCAATGAAGCAGGAGCAGAAGATGGCAGGAGGGGAGATTCAGCCGGGAGATCAGTATGAATCCTTGTCCAGAGAAAGGGGACAGAGCAGCAGAGCAATCCACTGACAAGGAAAGTGAAAAAAGTAGAGAATGTGATCGTTGGGCCTTTTAGTGATCTCCGAAAGGAGGTAGAGACTCTGAGAGATGCTTCAGGACCAGAAAATGGACAGATTTCCTATTTTTCAAGAGAAGGAAGAGGTCAGCAAGTTTGACCATCACAACTGGCCAAACTCTTGAATGCATTATTAGCATTAGTGAGTGCCCAGGGAGGGAAACAATGAGCCAAAGGGCCAGTGTGCCTTTGGCAAGAACACGACCTGCCAGCCTAACCTTATTACCTTCTTGCCAAGATTTGCTAAAATGAGACACTCTATAGTTTCCCTAGGTTTCAGCAAAGTTTGAGATTTGTTTTTGTTTTTTTTAATAGAAATCCCTCATGTTCTCTTTGTGGACTATGAGAGGATGGTAGTATAATAATAGAATGAATTAAGAAACACTTGCATGTCTGGAGCCGAAGTGTGTTCAGCAACAGTTCAATTCAAAATGGTAAAGGTCTCTAATGGAGTCCCCCAGAGATGAAACTTTAGTGTGGGTCAATATTCTTTTTATCAATAGTTTAGAATAGATGAAGGCATAGAAGGCATACTTATTGAGTTTACACATGACACAAAGCAGAGGAGGATAGCTTAATACTTTGGTAAACAGAATCAGGGTGAAAATGAATTTGACAGGTTAGAACAATGAACTAAAACTAATAGATGAAATTTAATAGAGATAGATCTGAAGTCATATGCTTGGCTTCAGAAAATCACCTTTACAGTAGTCAATAAAACATGTTATTAAGTGCTTACTCAAATGAGATTATCTGTGTCAAAGCTCTTGGCACAGAGCCTAGCATACAGTAAGAGTTTAATAAATGCTCATTTCTGTCTTATGTGCCAGGCACTGAGCTAAGCACTGGGGATATAAAGACAGCAGACAATTCCTGCTCTCAAGGAGCTCACAGTCTAATGGTGGAGACAACACGCAAACATCTGTGTACAAATGAGTTTTATACAGGGTAAATTGGAGATATTCAACAGAGGAAATGCATTAACATTAAGAGGGATTGGGAAAAGCTTCTTGTAGAAGGGGAGATTCTAGAGTCAACTTGAAGGAAGTCAGGCAAAGCAAGAGGCAAAGATAAGGAAGGAGAGAGTTCCAAGCATGGAAACAGGCAGTAAAAACGCCTAATATACTAGTACTATATAAGGAAGGTACAGCTAGACAACAGTGCAGATGAAAAAAAATCCAGCTCCATGGGAGACCATAAGCTCAATATTAGTCAACCCACTAATACGGCAGCCCTCCAAAAGTTGATAAAAATCAGGCTATTTTAAGGGAAGCATTATTTTACAACCTACAAGTCTGTTATTTCCATTAAATTAATTGACCATCATATCATCTATAAAAAGTGAGCATTTCATTTTTTCTTTATCAGTAGTTATTCTCTCAATTTCTTTTTCTTGTCTCTTTAGTCTAGCCAATACTTCTACTACTTTCCAAATAGAATTGGAAACAATGGACAATCTTGTTTCAACTCTGAATTTCTTGGAAAAGATTCTAATTTGTCTCTAATACATATAATAATAGTTCTTAATTTTAGATATATATTACTTTAAGGGAAAATACATTTATTCCTATGTTTTCTGGTATTTTTTAACAGAAATTGGTAGTATATTTTGTCAAAAGTTTTTTCTACATCTATTAATATAATTATATGCTTCCCCATTTTATTAATATGATTAATTAGTTAATTGTTTATCATTTTTCTAATCTTAAACCATCCCCATATTTTTGTTATAAATCCAACCTGGTCATAAAAATATAATATTTGTGATTCATTGTTTAGCTTTTTTACTAACATTTTAGTTAACATTTTTACATCTATGTACCTTAGGGATATTGGTCTATAGTTTTCCTTTTTCTGTTTTGACTGTCCTTGGTTTATGTATTATGATCATTTTAAAAAGCAGTTTGGAATTTTTCACAAAAATGAATACCTTTGATATAATTATACCATTGATAGACCTATACTTAAAAAAGATCAAAGTCATAAATCCTATATGTATAAAAAATATTTATTTTGTGATGTCAAAAAAAATTCTGAAAATCAAGGAGATGTCCATCAATTGAGGGATGACTAAGTTGTAGTATATGAATATGATGGAATACTATTATTATTTTAAAAATAAGGAAATAATTTTTTAAAAGACATGGAAAGAAGTATATGAACTGATACAGAATGAAGTAAGCAGATCAAAACCCATAATTTACATGCTATAATATCATTATAAAAATGAACAATTTTGAGGATTTTTTTAATGAACAAAAGAATGAAATGAGCAGAATCAGGAGAACAATTTATTTAATAACAACCACAATATAAAAACAGATAACTTTGAAAGCTGTAAAAACTATGATCAATACAATGACTATTCTTGATTCCTAAGATGTTGGATGATATATAGCTAGAGAGAGGGATATGTGTGTGTGCGTATGTATGTATATATGTGTGTGTGTGTGTGTGTGTGTGTGTGTGTGCATTCACTCCTATTACATATATATGTGTGTGTGTATATATATGTATATATATACATATATATGTATATATATACATATAAAATATAGTCAAAGACAGGATTTGGGGGTTTGACTGTGTATTTATTAGGAATTTGTTTTTCTTTTACTTTTTGCCAATAGGGTGGAAAGCAAGAGGGAGAAATAATAAATTTCTGTTCATTTTTTTTTTAATAGAAGGGGTGGGAGTGCTACAGATATGGAATGTTATATGCACTTTCAGATGAAATCACTATATTATTAGTTTTACTTAATTTTGTTTTGTTACAAGAATACACTCATGGAGTTGGGGTAAGCTGTAAATGTTTATCATATAAAAACAAAGCACATCAATAAAACATTAATTTTAAAAAATAAAAATAAAATTGTGATTCTGAGAAGGGATCCGCAGGCATCCCCAGACTGCCAAAGGGGAACATGATGGGAACAAGGTCAGTAATCTGTACATAAATCCATAGTTTAGAAGTCCCCTTCAACTCAGATTCTGGATCACTATAAAGTATATAGTAAGTGCTGCTTTATATACCTAGTCCTGTGCTAAATGTAGCAATTCAAAATAAGTATTGCCTTCTGAGAGTTTACAGTTTAGTTGAATAAATAAAACTAAAAAGGTGGGTTGTTATTGTATCTAAACAGGATACAGTAAATGGTTTTCCATACTAGAAGGCTAAAATAACCAGATAAGGCTAGTTTCCAGGAGAAAGGCAAGATTTCTCTTGGGTCTTGAAGAATGTGTAAGATTTGGGTATCCATAAGAGAGGAAATCTAATTGGTTAAGAGATAACACACATAAAGACATGGAGTTGAGAATGAGTGTGGTGTGTGCAGAAACCTGGCCTAAATGGAGCAGAAAGTGGGTATTGGGAAGAGTGGGAGAGATAAGGCAAGGAGAGCGGGATGGGGCCATATTGTGGAGGTCCTCCCAAACCAGCCAAGGAGTTTGGACTTGACACTTTGGATTCTATCTTAGGTTTTTCAGCAGGAGAATAACAAAATGAGATCAGAGGCCTTGAGTTTTAATCCTGTGTCTGTCATTTACTTTAGCCAAATAGTTTAACCTCTCTCTAGGCCTGTTACCTCCACTACAAAATGAAAAGAGCTGGCTCCCTAGTCTCCAAGGTCCCATCCAGTTCTAACATCTACAAACCCATGAACACTGTAGAAAATAAACCTCATTGATCTGACAAACTGCTCCTTTCACCTGTTCTCTGAGCACCGACCTCATTGATTTGACAAACTGCTCCTTTCACCCATTCTCTGAGCAGAGTCTAACAACAGATGGGATCAAAATCCTTCCGTTTATCTGGACCCGTTTTGGGATTGAAAGATGGAGGGCAGGAATGAAGAGCCAAATTAAGTAGAGGAACCCTGCAAGTACCTGGGGTCAAAGGCTCAGAAAGGTTATTTTCAATTACCCAAATGAAAGGACAATGAGAGTTTAGATAATATTCCCAGCAGCTCTCCCTTTGGCTTTGGAAAACATTACGAGATTTTCTCTCAGCAGATTGCCTTCCTTATTACAGTTGACTTAGCCGGCAGGAAGACAAATATAAATTCCCTACAGACACACTGGCTAAGCAGTAGGTTTGTTTTGGTGTTGTTTTTTGTTGTTTTGTTTTTTAATCCTTCCTTTTGCCGTCCAGTAAAGACTTATTCTACTGGCTCACGGGGCCATGGACATGGCTCGGATTCCAAAGACTATTCCAGGGCAGTGTGCAATCTAGTTGGTCTCTACAAGTTTGAAAGGTTTTGAGTGTAAACCTGGTGACATACTGGGTATGCATATTATTTTTAAAAATTAGTCTAGTTAAGTATGGAGAGTCTCATTCTCAAGAGGCTGGCTGCTGAGCAATATTTTTTGCTTATAGAAATCGATGGAATAATTTACTGAGACACAGAGTCAGCCTGAAGCAGTGAAAGAGAATTGGATAGTCAGAGGACCTGAATTCAAACTCTCTCCCTACCACTAACTTACTTGATCTCAGGCAAATCACTTCTCTCTCATCCTCAGGTTCTTTAATGAATAATAAAATGAATGGCTTGGACTAAATGACCTCTGAAGTCATTTCCAGTTCTAGGTGACGGATGAGAGGTGACCATGTATGTCACTGGAAGGGAGAACTACACAGAATCAGAGTATACAGAGTCGTAAGGGACCTCAGAGGGAATCCAGTCTAGCCCCCACATGAACAAGCATGCCTTCTAAAGATATCACTCATAATCAAGTGTATATTTGAAGCCTTCACAGTTTGGCACTATTTGTGCCTTAACCACCTTCAAGACCCCAGACCAAGATGAGGCAGTAGAGAAAAGCTTTAGGACAATTCTGGACCTTTTTAGCAGTCTAATGAAGTCTATGGTCCCTTTCTCAAAATAATGTTTTTAAGTGCATAAAATAAAATTCATAAGCTTACAAAGAAAACAAATTATATTGAAATAGTTTTAGATTTAAAAAAAATAAACAGATTCATAGACCTCAAGAATCCCTGTTAGGATCATTTGGGCCTCTACCTTTCACAAATAAGATGGCCATGGTTCTAACCTCTCTATTAAGTAGAAATGTTGATATACCTAATTTGAGTAATTTCCACCCTTTAGAACTATCCTAAAGCTGAAAAATTTGAATTCTTCATCAGAAGCTATTTGGAATGATATAAAGTTATGAAAATGTCCATTCTTTTAGATCCAGAGATTCCACTTTTAAGTATATTCCCCAAGGAAGTAATGACAAAAAGAAAGGCCCCCATATACCCCAAAATATTTATAGAAGCATTCTTTGTGGTAGTGATGAACTATAAACAAAATATATGCCCATAGATAGGGGAATGGTTAAACAAATTTTGGTACATGAATGAAATATTACTGCACTGTAAGAAATGGTGACTGCAGAGAAGCATGGGAAGACATACTAGCTGATGCACAGTTAAACATAACAATATCCTTATGTTTAAAATGCACAATGACCAGAATAATGTAAATAGAAAGGACAAGAATAAAATACTTGAAAGTGAAGACTGTGAAATTACAATGACCAAGCTTGATTCCAAAAAAGAGATAGGAGAAAGTACTTACCTTTATTTCTTTACAAAGGCAAGGTACTATAGTTGTGCAACATTGAATATATTATCAAGATTTTTTCACGTGGGTTAGTTTTGCCTAGGGTTTTTTCTCCTTTTTGTTCTTTCTTATAAGGGTTGGCTTAGAGGACAGTAAGGGAGGATATATTGGGAAACATAGGTGATATAAAAACAAAAGGTGTCAATAAAAATGTATTTTTTAAAAACCTTAAAGAACTAAGGAAATATGATTTGTAATTATTCTCTAATTTCAGAAAACATCTCTACCTCCAATACTTTCACAAATGCAGGCTACAGCTCACATATCCAGTTCAGTGCCCACTACTGAAAAGATACTTCCCTGTGCCAAGTTAAGTCTATATAGCATTATCTTTAGAATAGTATATACATATTCTATCACTTCAAGCATATTTTAATAAAAATTCATTAAATACCTGCCATGTGCTGGATCCTGAATCAAACTGAAAAAGACAAAACTGAAAGAGAACAGTCTCTGCCCTCAAAGAGCTTACATTCTACTGGAAGGAAAATACATTTTTAAAAATACAGAATACATACAAAATAAATGCAAAGTAGTTAAGTGGAAGATGGAGAAGAACCACTAACTAGAAGTATTATGAAAGACCTCTTATAGAAGATAGAATTTGAGCTAAGCCCTAAAGGGTACTAGGGCTGAGGTGGTATTACATGCTAGAGCTGGGAATTAGCTCAGCTATTAATGAGGTGACCAAAATGAGAAATCTCTGAGGGTGGATCCCAAAACAAATAAAAGTCTGGATTCCATTAACATGGCACAGTGTGTGGCTCACTCTACATAGTGGAGTAGAGGATTGTAAAGGTCTTCTTAAGCTGGCTTGCTTTCCAATCCATTTCTTATATCTCTCCTGCTTCATGAGACACTTGCCAGACAAGCATATGGCATGCACCTGTTCCTCCTGATTTTCTCCACCTATCAGAACTGGTGCAGTGAATAGATCTCCAAGGTGCTGGCAGGAGCCAGTTCCCAGCCCACTGGCTATTTGTCCAACAAGACATTTGGCTAGAACCACATCCAAGCAGCGAAGAGACAGGAGATTGTGCCAACCGTCTTGGAACTGGGATACTGAGAAACATCAAAAAAGCTATCTCTCTCTTTCTTTCTCTCCAAGATGTAATAGATGGATAATTGAAAACATGGAAGGTGGCTGCAAAGGGCATTCCTCATCAAGACCAAAGGCAGCTGGCTAGTTAATGCCCCAGTCAAGTGGAAGGCACACCTGAGGGAAATAGCAGGCCAGGCACAAGGAAGTTCCCATTCCTTTTACTACTGGGAGATGGGATAGAGTTGAGGGTGAGGGTATACTCTCTGTGACCCTTTCTGGAACTTCCCATGGTTCTTAAAATCCATCTTTAAAAAATTCCACTCTATTTTTCACTTCTCAAGACCAACTTACAAAACTGTTTACATGGAATAACAAAAGGACAGAGGGTTAGGAAATCAAAGATTTAAAGCTGGAAGGGACCTTAGAGATCATCTAATCTGTCCATCTCACTTTACAGAGGAGGAAAATAAGATTCTGGGAGGTTTACTAACATCTAATCTAACATTGGTAGCAAGTACACAGAAAGAGCCAGAATTTAAATCCAGGTTGTCTGTCTCCAAATACTGGATTTTTTTCACCGTACCCCTAGGCACAGAGTGAGTTTATTAGGGATGCACTGGAGCCAACTCAAATGGCTAGCAAGAGCTACTTGTTCAATTTTCAGCATATTTATAGCTTAGAAATGGGCAAATGCAACAAATCAGGAACTGATTAATTGTCCAGACTTAAGTGGAGAAAATATTTAAAATACAGATTAAATTTTAAAATGTGTTGTGGGCACATTGTTATTTTCCTAGAGAGCTTATTACCACACTACTGATATTAGTATGGAAACATAACATAAAGCCCTAGAGTTGAGGTCAGTTTTAGTGTTGTGATAGGGTGATCCCAGATACAGAATCACTAGAATTGGTAGATATTTCTATTCAACAAAGGCAAACAAGGCAAGAGATAAGCTGTATGTTCAAATTGTCTTCTCTTCCTATTTATGAGGAAGCTTCATCCAGGGCTGAAGGCAAAGAAAGCTGACCTTTGTGATGGGAAATAGTTGAGTAAAGGAGATGGGGGGGAGGGAGGATGAAAAGTCCCTATATGAATGAACAGAGAAAAGCTGGCTTTGGAGTATATGCTGACTCCCCGCTTTACCCTGAGTGGTGAATAAAGCTGTACCAAGTTCTTCTATCAAACAGTTCTGCATTCCCAGGTCCATAACTATAGGGTATGGACCCACATAGTTATAGCTATATAAAGTGGGGAGGTATAGCAAGAATGGCAGGCAGGGGGATTATGATTCTTGGCTTGTGATATTTTTACTGAATTCTGGAGAATTATGAATTCTAGATTTTAAACAGATGAAATAAAATTGCATTTAAAGTCACTTTTCACATGTATCACATGGTAGCTGGGAATTGTATTCACAGAAGAATATGATAATGGATCTAAAGAGATCTCAAAAGAGCCATTCAGTCAAATCCCATTATTCTCCAGATGAGTAAATATAAGGAAGAGATCATAGGATCATAATTAGAGCTAGAAGGAACCTGAGAGACTAGCCAATCCAAACTTTTCATTTTAGATGAAGAAACTAAGGCTTCTCTGTCATGGCAGTGGGGAGTTCTTTGGTGTATGGGTTGGGCTTGAGGGCTCTGAAGTCTTGAGATTCTATGACTTTGTGATAAAAAGTTTTCATTTATATGTTATATTCAGATAAAGTAACTTGTATTTGTATTCATAATCTGAGCACCTAGGATAGCACACAGTATATAGAGCAGTGGGTACTTCATAAATGCTTATTGCCATATTAATCTGATTCACCAGGTCTTTGGTTGTTCAGTCATATTTGACCCCATTTGGGGTTTTCTTGGCAGAAACACTGGAATGGTTGGCCATTTTCTTCTCCAGATCATTTTGACAGAGAAGGAAACTGAGGCAGAGTGAAGTGACTTTCCCAGGATCATGCCACTAAGTCAACGTCTGAGACCAGATTTGAATTCAAGATGAGTCTTCTTGACTCCAGGACTGGCACTTTATGCACTATGGTACCATCTAGGTGCCCCATTTGATGGGTTATTTCCCTCAATTAGATTTTAAGCTCTAGGAGAACATGGGCTGTTTCTGGTATGAACTCTCACATCTTAAAATTGAAAGCACTTCAGAAATCAGAGGATCATATCTCTTTAGAGGCTGTCAAGTCCAATCCCCTCATTTTATAGAAGAGTAAACTGGGGCCAATCAAAGTTAAATTCATAGGATTATAGGATTAATTCATTAAAATAAGATTTATTTTTTAAAATAATTTGACCAAGGCAACTATAAAATTGTGTCCCTTCTGGAAACAAACCATTGTCACTATAGTAGATAACCTATTCCACCAAGAAAAACTTTATTGAAGATGAAATCTAATTCATGGTGAGCTTGGCTTCCTGTCTGATAAGCTTAAAGACCTTGATATAGAATGGGGTAAAGGAAACAGAATATTTACAGAGTCACTAGGGATGTCTTAATGACTGTATCCTTGTTCCCCTAGATCTCTTTGACAATTATATAGGCAGCTGTAAAGGAAGAGGGAATTGATTGTTACAAGGCCCTAATACTTGGAGATATTAAATTGAATTATGTTCAAGAGCCCAAACCCCTGGCATTGCAGTGGTGCTGTGGGAGGCTGGGATGATAGTAATGTACGACTATCAGACAGGATCGAAACATAAAGCAACAGAGATGGCACCCATAAAGTGATCTCACCGAAATAGTTACTGTTAGAAAAAGGTCAGTAAAAACAGAGGTAAGAAACAAACGATTAGGAGAATGGCAGGCAAGGGGATTACGATTCTTGGCTTGTAATATTTTTACTTTATTCTGGAGTTATGAAGCAATTCTGGATTTTAAACAGATGAAATAAAATTATGAGTCTATTTCCTTGTTTACTTAAAAGGCAGCTGCCTTTCCAAAACAGAGAAATGAGTTACAATTTCTATCAAAAATAGATCTAGTGATGTGAAGTCTTGTCCCAGGATAGAGATCCAACAAGTCAGTGGATGAAAATCCCTAGTTAGACAAGAAGCAAAACTAGAGTACTGGGAAAAGTAGCTGGAGGAAAGTATGGTCCAAGGTGGCTACTAAATCCTAACTATTCCCAAGGAACTTACCTGCAAGAGATTTGCAGAAAAACAAAGCCCAGATTTCTGCCAAACACCATTCATTACTGGCTTCAGCTCATCATCATTCAGCTGAAACTGCCTTCTCCAGGCATTCAAATCTCACGTAGTCTAGTCCTTCTCGTTGCCAGCATTTGAGTCTGTTGGTCACTTTTTCCTCCTCCTGGAGATTCTCTCCTTCCTGGATCCTCTTTTATGAGACATTGCCCTCTCCCCAAACTCGAACTTGTCTGCCCATTCTTGTTTCTTTCATTGGATCTTTGTATCACACCCATCAGCGTTTCCCAGAGCTTTTGTCCAGGGTCCCATAGTCTTTTTCTCAGAATATTCTCACAATGATCTCATCAACTTCCATGGGCTCAATTATCTCAAAGCTCATGATTCCCAGACCGTAAATTCAACCATAGTCTTTTTTGAACTCTATTCTCACACGGACTTCCTGTTGGACATTTTGAACTAGATGTCTCAGATGCATCTTAAAACTCATCTTTCCCCCACAAATCACACCCCTTCTGAACTTACCTCCTACTCTCTAGGGTGATACCATTCTCCCAAGTACACAGGTTTGTAGTTTCACTGCAGAACTTCCTCATTCACATTTCACTCTACTTGCCAAATCTTGTCATTTCTTTCTCCATAACAGTTCTGAATGACCTCTCCATTGACACAGCCACCATAGTAAATCAAGCCCTTATCACCTCCCACCTAGGTTATTGCACCTTGACTATATTGCTTACATCCCCGCTTCCAATTTATCCTTCATACAGAAGCCAAAGTGATTTTCCTAAAGTGTAGATCAGTGTTAAGTTTCCTTCTCCCCAACTCCAGTAGCTACAGAAAAAATATAAAATCTGTTCTGTCTCAATCTTCAACCTCCTAGCCTTTTCTCTGATGTTCCTATGCCTAAAATGCTACCCATCTTTGTCTTGGCCTCCAGGCAAGTCTCAGATTTTTTCCCACCTACTGGAAGCCTTTCTCAATCTTAATTCCAGGGCCTTCTGTTAATAGCATATTCATACATATTTGCTTATTGTCTTCCCCTCCATTAGATTGTAAATTGGAGGACAGGATCTTTGCATCCATAGTGCTTAGCAGGTAGGTGTTTAATGTTTGACACTCATTTTGACCTTCCTTTAGAAGCAGCCTGATCTTGGGAATACTTCTGCCTCTGACCTAGAGGGACTCATCCCAGAAATCCCTCAAGTCTGGTTAATACTTGACTCCACAACACCAAGTGGGTTGGGAGTTTTAGGGGATGCCTAGTTTTAAGTATGGCAGATAGGCCCTTTCCTGGCCCAAACTCATTTTTAATTTTATTACCATTCATAAACTGGCCATTTCTCTCCTTTTCATCCCTCTCAAGAGCCACATTCAAAGTTCTTTATAGAAGAGCTGCCCTCACTGAGAGGGGCAGATGGTCCTAAATTTTATCCCACCATTTTGTCTACTCACCTGTATTTGCATGGTGGTCAGTTGTGGTGGTCCGGATTTCCCTTTCAAATTTCATCCATTGATCTATTGCCTATAAGATGGTATATTAGGGGGAGGTGATGGCTAAAACCTGCTATTACTACTATACTTGGATTTTACCCAGAAGGCAAGATCTGTTTCTAATTCTAGTCACAGAGCACAAATAGAGTGGTATGGAGGCAGACCACTGAGCCCATCTCTTTGGACTTATACTCTATCTCGTTGACACTTATTGGAAAACATGCAAAGGGAATTCTTTTTGATGGTCGAGTATGGTTTGCACAGCTCCCCCACCTTAGTCAACTAAAAAGGAACAAAAACTATATCCATTCAGAGCTTTATAGATTTCTATCAGATCCCTAAATCAATGAACTCTGTGGCCAAGAGTTGGGGTCCATTTGGACATCATCAGACTATGCCTTCACCATTTTAATGCCTTAAGTTGTTTAAACTTGTTCCTCAGCCTCCCAAATTCGTGGGGATCCAAATTCCTGTGGAAGAAACACCCTGAGGGGTGGCAATTTTAGAGTAGACCCTTCGGTTCTTAACCTCATTCCCACTCCCATTCTTTTCCCTCATTAGGCCTGTTATCAGTTCAACATAATGTTCAATGAGGCCTTTAGATCAGAAACCATACCTGTCACCCACAAATTGGTCTCTGCCCCAACCAGTATCTCTTTTACTTGGGCTGTTACTAAATCCAAGAGTAGTTGTTCTGCTTTCAGAACAGAGTCCTTAAAGGTCAAAAGCACATGTCCAATTGTCAGGTATCCATGGGTAGTTTACTTTCATTTTCTTTAAATTAGTGATAGCTTTTCTAGAATCCTCAGCAACAGGCAGGAAATGCTAATCCTGGTGGTACTTCTATCTTGTTAATCTCAATCTGCCAGTAGGCTAAACTCACAAAGGTTCCCTTTCTGTTCAACTGAGAAACCTCTACAGATGACGACTCTCCTCAGTCACCATAAAGTCCCACTTCCTTATCAAGCTACCCAATCAACTATCTCTCCTCCCTCTGCATTGTCCTGTTCCCATTTCAACCATGTGATTAGCTCCAAGGTCATTCCAGAACAATCCTTCCTGTCATACTGAATGCTCTTATGCAGTAGTTCAAGCTCTGGATTAGACCAAAATGACTCTCTCATAGACCATAGATGATACCATAGTAAAAATAAATTTATTCAGTAATAGCAAGAAAAGTATATTTAATAAAAATTCAGCATTGATTCAGTAGCATCAAATATAGATGGTATACTTGGTCAGAAAGTTATATTATCCTGAATGGCAGGGAGAAGCCCATCCAACCCAAGGAGTCCCAAATATTCATATTATACAGTCATTTTCAATTGTGTCCAATTCTTCATGATCCCATGTGGAGGTTTTCGGGGGGGGGGGGTTTTGGCAAAGATACAAGAATTGTTTGCCATTTCTTTAGCTCATTTTATACATGAGAAAACAGACAAACGGGGTGAAATGACTTACTCAGCGTTACACAACTAGTAAGTGTCTGAGGTCAGATTTGAACTCAGAAAGGTGAGTCTTCCTGACTTCAAGTGAGGCACACTATTCACTGCCCAATCTAGCTGCTCTCAAATAGTCATACCCTGAATTTTTAGGCCTTAGACAACTGGAAAATAACTTCAATGATTTGAGCCTGAGTCTAGACCAACTGGGTCTCAAGAATACTTACACTGTCTTTTTAGAGAAAAACTAGTTATGTGACTAGTTCTTAAGCCAACGCATGAAAAATTTCTAGCTCTGCACCAAAAAGACCTGATGCCCTGGGTCCCAATCATATATGTATGTAGCAAATGCTGTTCCTACCATAGTTCTTTATGCCTTTATCATCCTGTGCTATTATTCCTAGAAATCCTCCTGAGGATCTACCCAACATGCTGTAGATTTTTCTCTTGTTCTTTTTAGTATCTCTGGGGTACCAATGTTCCACTCAAGCTGTTGTCTCATTCTTGCTACATGATCAGCCCATTTCCCTTTCCCACAGTTCCTATTCATCTTGTTCATTCTGAATGTGGAGAGGTGAGAACCAGATGCAAGATATATTGAATTTGTCACTATAGTCAAAAGAAGATCTCTCCCGTGTCCATGTATACATCTGATCTGGGAAAACAGGCACAGCTAACCAAATAGTAAAACCTTCAGCCTACATCCCTATGTCCCTTATGTACACAGAGTGGAGTCTGATTGAAGCTCCATTTGTGCAAGTTTGTAATTTCAGTCAAATACCGGTACATGCCCTTGAAAAGAAGTTACCACAGGGACATCTAGTAGGAAGTGGCAAGTGCAATAAGAAAAACAGCTAGAATATCTAGAAGCTGCATTTGTGTAGAGACCAAAATAATCCTTCCAGGTTTTAGTGTCTAACATCTGGGAATGCAGTTACCATAATTATCCATTTACTGAATGGCAAATTTTGAACAGTAAACTACTTGAAACTTGCTTCAACCTAGAATCCAATTAAGCAGTTATGTGAACTAATATTATGGCAAGGATTACTGGTTACTTGTATAATATATAACCTTAGATCAGCTTTCTATCCCTATCTAGTAACTACAAAGTCGGATCATGTATGATATGGTTTAACAAATTAACTTAAAACAGGCTGCAGTCTATAACTTCTTACTAATTAGAAGGCTAATCTTGCCTCATTGGCTCAATGTAAGAATGAACTTCCTATCAATTAAAGCCAACTAAAAATGCTGTAGGCTGCCTTAGGAGGTAATGAGTTCACTGTCATTGAAGTTCCAAGTGGAAGAATCTCATCAGGTATGCCCTAAAGGACTCCTGCTTCAGATGTGATTATACCAGGCAAATTATGATGTTCCTTTCAACTCTTAATATTCTATGATTCTATTTTTACATTTAGAAGAGAAAGTGATAGTACCATGTTATAGAACAACTATTATTGTTTGTATTTTGTTCTCAAAGACGATCATGTTATGGAGGATGTCATGACATGCAAGTAAACTGGATTTGAGTGGGGGCTCTGCAGACCACCACCCTCACTTTCTCCCCTGGAATCGTCTGAGTCCAGTGGCCAGATATAGATCAGGATGACTGGAGATGACCCAGAAAAATTGTTGCTATTAAAATGGAAATAGAGGAAATCCAATCCGAAGTAAGGAGCCATGTCACTGCCATCAGAAGTTCTACCTGATATTAATGATTATGGTATCTAATAATAATAATGATGATGATGATAGCTACCACTAATCTCATTTGATCTAACAACTCTGAAGTACTTACTAAAGGTAGTATAATCCCCCCATTTTATAGATGAACAAATTGAGGGCTGGAAAATGTAAATGATTTGTACATATTCACATGGGCAGTAAATGTCAGAAGTGGGATTCAAACCTAGTTTTCTCCTTTACTCCAAGTACAGTCCTCTCTACTGTGCCTCACCACAATCACTATATTGGACACTGTGTTATTCAACTGGAAATTTTGAGTTCTACAATTAAAGTTGATGTCACAATTTCTTTAACATAATCACTTTCTGTTCCATGAATTTTCATGAAAAATATTTTAAAACTAGTTTTAATCCACTGAAGGCAAAAAACCTGCATTTATTTGTAAAAATTCAGACCGTATTGGAATATATGGGGAAGTGCTGCACAGATGTACTGAAACTCAACTTCCAAGGCTGGTTTGGAATTCAATTCATCCTCTGAGAGAAGACATACCAGCTCGTATAATTTCATCAACCAAGAGAATGTTTGTAGCAATCACTGTGCTAAAGAAACAGATGACACATTTAGTAATGTACACCAACCCATCCTTCCTTCCCCTATCAATCTTCACCTACACCAGGAACTTCATTCTTCAATTTTCATTAGTTTAAAGTTTTCATGAGCAAAAGGTGATGCTAGCTATTAAAAATAGAAATACTGTCCCTTAGAGCTCTGTAAAATTTGTTTGATATTTTTTCTCTGTGTCTATTTCTCTGTCTCTCTGTCTCTGTCTCTATCTCTGTATCTGTTTTTCTTTCTCTCCCCCATCTCTATTTCTCTTAGTTTTCAGTCATATCCAACCTTGTAAGCCCATTTGGCATTTTCTTGGCAAAGATAATGGAGTGATTTGCCATTTCCAACTCCAACATTTATGTGCATACACATATAATGTGTGTATATATATATATATATATATATATATACGTGTGTGTGCATATATATATACATATGCTTAATAATGACTTAGCAATGCTATTATTTTAAAAATTCTCCCAATTAAATTGCAAGTTCCTAGAGGATAGGAACTGTTTTTACCCTTCTTTGTATCCCTAGTACTTAGCACAAAACACAAAATAAATGCTCATTGTTGAATGAACAAGGAAACCAAGTTTTCCTCTTAGAGATAAAAATAAAATCACTGAAAAAAATATAGCACAATCTAATGATGAATATCAAACTTTTCCAAAAATAACACATTTTCTGTTTCTGAATCTAACTGAAAAAATTCACAAAGAATTTTGTTTGCCTGTTTTTAAGGAAAAAAGCTATCAAATAGGATCATGAGGGTTTTTCTCCTTTTTCACAAGAAATTCAAGACAATTCAAACACAAAAATTTACCAAGAATGAAGAAGTTGCTTCTTCACACAGTAATTGTCCCAAATTCCTGATTCTGCGGGAAGCATCGGTGCACCTAGAAAATGAAATAAAATCACTTAATACTACTACTATATATCTATGTCTAACTCTCTTCCAAAATGCTAAAACCAAATAATAAACAAGTATTCTCATATAAAAAAATGCCACATGGGAGAACAGAAAAGAGGGGATTCTAATCCAGGGGGAAAAAGATAATATTAGAGATAAATAGGAAAAAAACCTATTTTTGATAACTTTAAATGTACATGGGTTAAACAATCCAAAAAGAATGACAGATTGGGTAAGAAAACAAAATTCCCACAATCTATTGCTAACAACATGCATCAATTAAGGATGAAAGGCTTGAAGAATATATTTATATATCAAATGAATCCAAAAAACAGGAGTTGTAATCCTGATCTCAGACAAAGCAAAAACAAAAATTTACAACATTAAAAGAGGTTTTTAAAAAAGGAAACTACATTATGCTGAAAGAAAACAGACAAGAACCTGATATTAATATTAAACTTATATGTTCTAAATGTCTATAAAGTCAGAAAAGAAAAATAACCCAATACAAAAAGACAGACAGTAAATAAAAGCAGCAGGAGACAGAGTTCTGGACAAATCCAGCAGAAAAATAAGCAAAAGAGAAAATACATATTCGAATAAATTGCTAAAAATCAAGAGCTTGAAAACATATAGCATTTTCTAAAAGGGACTGCAGAAGAATATACAAATTTATCAGCACCACATGGAACATTTACAAAAATTGACTATATTAAAACAGATATTGCAAATAAATGATAAAAGGCAAAAATAGTAAACACTTCCTTTGCAGAATACAACGTAATAAAAACAACAATGAATTCAGGGAGCACAAACAAAAGACATAGACTCAAAAGGAGTCTTAACAATGAAATACTAAGTAATGAAGTGATTAAAGAGCAACTCATAGGAACAATTAAAATTATGTGAAAGAAAATGACAATGATAAAACAACTATCAAAATTTTTGGAGACAATTTACTACATTGCCATAAAATGAATTTCTTTAATAAGCATCTAAGGATTTTTTTGATGATTACTATATTTCTATTACCTGTGTTCAAATCTATGCCATAAAGTTTTCCTGTTTCTGCATGTTCTGCCTGAATTTTTACAAGTGTTTCTTGGAGATCAAAGCCAGAATTTTGAGCAAGAACCTTTAATAGAGAAAAAAAAGTATACATTTATACATATACATACATAACACACACACACACATATATATATGAATGTCCAATGGTGAAATTAAAAATTTCAGTTCTCCAGTTATGAAGGATATATACATACACAAAATATCATAATATAGCTATTTTTAGAAATCTAAGTCCTAAATTCAAGAACAAATTCATACTTCAGAGTGAATGACAAACTCCAAGTTTCTATTCGGCTCTAATCATATTGTGCCTACTCTATACCAGGGGCCATAGTTAGGGATACAAAAATCTAAATAAAAAGGATCCAGATCATCAAGGATACTCTGAAAAAAACAAGATACAACAGTGTCACAAAAAATCCAGACAGGAGAAAGAATCCAGAATATAATGTATACTTATGTAAACATAGGCAAAGTAAGCACAAGACTGCTTGGTGGGGATAAAAAGATTCATGTAGAAAAGGATTCTGGAGCAAGATTTGAAAGAAACCAGGGCTCCTTTGGGACACAGGGGAAAAGAGAATGCATCCTGGGCATCAGAGATAACCAATTCAAACCACAGACAAGAAAGTCACATGGGAGAACAGCAAGAAGGCTGCTTAGACCATAGATTGTAGTGTTCTTTCTAAAGGCTAGAATGATAGTTCAATTAAGTCATTAAGAATTTTTAAAGCCAAACAAAGAAGTATTTAGTTCATTCTTTAACCAATGGGAGCCATACTGAGGCTTCTTGAGCAGAGGAGTGACATGATCAGATCTACAGTTTAGAAATATTAAGTTGCTGCTATGTGGAAGACAGATTGGAGTGGAGAGAGACTTAAGAATAACAAGTAGGAAGTTGTTTTAATAGTTGAGAAAGAGGTAATGAAGGCCTGAATTAGGATGATGAACTTCTAACTATTTGGTCAGAATACAGACATAAGAGCTGGAGGTAAAAAAAAAGATATGGCAACTTAGATTTGTGGGTGTGACAAAAGACTGAAGCTTAGAATTCCAAGGCATAGAAGTGATAATTAAACCCAGGGAAGTTGATGAAACCCTCAAATTAGATAAAAGAACAGGGTTTTGAGCAACTCTAACTCCAACAAAGGAGATAGTGAAGGAGCACTCATTCAGGAAAAAGGAGAAACAAGAGAGGGAAAAACAACTCAAAGAAGAGAAAGAATCCAGAAAGAGAAAAAAGTCAATAATATCAAAGGTTGCACAAAGGTTAAGAAGAATGAGGAAAGAGAAAAGGCTTAGAGTTATCAATTAATAATATGAGTGGTACTGCATACATTGCAGAAAAAGAACTGTGCATAAAACTTCAAATCTCCATTACATAAAGCCAGATTTCTTTTCAAGTTTATAAATTCCTACTTATATGCTTCTTTAAGTCCTTCTGTTCTCTTCTCTTTGGAGGTGGAGAATGGTAGAATCCTCTTTCTAGCACACTATTTCTCCTATCCTTCCTTCCTCCCCTTAAAAACTGGAAATAAAATAGAACCATTATAACAAATACACAAAATTAAACAAAACAAGCTCCCATGCTATCCATGTACAAAAAATGATAACATCCTACATCTTGAGTTCATCATTTCTCTATCATCTAAATAGACATCTGCTTTTCAAGAACCAGCTTCACCATGAACCAAGGGCCTTATAACCAGTAGGATGACTACTTGGTGAATGTTATCTTGGACCATGGCAAACTATGAAGCAGACCAAAATACAAAATGTCTCCCAGGCCTGTGCAGTCTCCTTCCAGTTTTGCAATGGTCAAAGTGGGAGAGGAAGGTATAAAGTATCTATAACTTTGAATGTTGATACTCTTAAATGTGGGGTCCTTGTCCAATGACCAACAAGTAGACATACCACAATGGAGCTGAATCATCAATCTTGACATCCACTTTCAAAAAAAAAAAAAAAAAAACAAGAAAAAATAAAGTTGTAGCTAAGGAAGATTAGCTCACGGATATACTTTTAAGGGACAAAGAAAAGGAAAGGGGAATTGGGTTGTATTTTTATTTATTTTATTATTTTGATTACCTATACAAAGCTAATTAGAAATATTACTCCACAGAATATTTTATCATACTGAATAGTAGCCCTCTAAGCAAATATTTGCAAAGAAGATTTACCATTAAAATAATTGTAGCTTATGAACTAACCAACAGCTGCAGGGTATGAAGAAGTTGAGAAATTCTACGGGAAAGTGGATAAAATGCTCCAAATTAAATTACAAAGTAATTACAAATTACTCTGTAAATTATAAAATACTCTGATATTCCACAAGGTGGAAGAGATCATCATGGTTCATAAAGAAGGAATAAGAGAAACCAAAGACTTATAGACTACACAGAAACCCTATACCTTTATATCATAAACATTTTCTTCAAGGAAAAAATCTGTAGGCTTGAGACATGGTGAGGACCAATCAATATTAAAAAAGTGAAACTTATTCTACTTTTACAGACAGAATATGACTCATTGATGTAAAAGTTATTCCTGAATTATCTCTCTTTATCCAGTCAGACCACTGACTTATCTGAACAAATATGAGAATTAAATAAAAAGCAAGAAGAAAAATGAGTAACAAATGTCATGTAATAGAAACAATTCAATATCAAAATATGTAAACAACTGGTTATGAAAAATGGGAAATGAACAATTAAAATTACATCAACAATCATATTTTGATCCAGAAGTTAGCCTCTTGTAAATTGCCACATTAAGAACTTTGAAGGGAGAGGGGTGCCAGAAAGCACCCGGGTCAGCATTTGGTAGATTTGCCAAGTGCAGAGATAACAGCAAAAGACAACTCATTTCTAAGACCTTATGAAGAAGGATAAAACTATATCTGTATAGAAAGAATACTAATTTAACAATGACATAAATTAGAATGGAGGATGGAGAGAACAAGGACAAAAAGAAGTATTAGGAGGCAGGTGATCATGAAACTGAGGCCTGAAATAGAAAGGAATCTCTCCCTCTTAACAGAAATTGAAAACTACTTAAATATGAGAATATCAATTCAAAAGCATTCATAAAGGGCCTATCATATGTTAGGAATGGAGGATGCAAAACAAAACTAAAACTACCCAAGTCCTTGAAGCATTTATGTTCTACTAGGTGGAAAGAAAAAAACATATAATGAGGTAAATACAAAGTAGTTTTGGTGGGGTTAACTCAGAGAAAATGGTATTTGAGTGAGCTTTGAAGGCATGTAGGGATTTGAAGAGGTGGAGGTGAGGAAGGAAGGCATTCCAGAAATGAGGAACAGCTTGTACAAAGGCATGGAGAAAGAAGATGGAACATATATACTAAGAACAGCAAGATCAACATGACAAATATGGAAATGTGCTTAAAAGGACTGCACATATTTAATTTATATCAAGATTGCTGTTTTGGGGAGGGGAAAGATAAGGATGGGAGGAAGAAAAATTTGGATCACAAAATCTTATTAAAAATATGTTGAAATCATCTTTATGTGTATTTGGAAAAAATTAAATACAAATAAATAAAAAATAAAATGCTATTGAGAAAAATAACTTTTAAAACATAATAAGAACAGCAAGACCACCAGTTCAGCTTGTTCCCAGAATACATAAAGATAACATATATAATGGGAAAATGGATAAATGTTGGTGGCACTAACAAAAAGAATGAAGTTAAGAGGAAAACCATTTAGGAGGAAAGAAAATAAATGCATTTTTGACAGGCTAAGTCTGAGGTAGTAATAAGACATCCAAGCACAAAAGTTCTGCCAGTGCATTTATGCTTATGTTTGTCCTTAAAGAGGAGATAACCTCTTTAAGGGAAGAAATGAAGGAAACAAGCATTTATTAAGAGCTTACTGTGTGTACTGTGCTAGGAGCTTCACAAATATCTCATTTGAGAGGAGGAGAAAGGAACAACAGCAAAATGAATTCAATATAGCACTTGAAGATTCTCAAAGCACTTTCTAACAATATTGTAAGATAAGGAGTGCAAGCATTATTATTCTGTTTTATAGAAGAGGAAATGAAGGCTTTTGAGAGATTAATTTGTACATGGTCACTGCACTAGCAAGAGGTAGGATTTAGACCCTGGTCTCTTGATGTCAGGTCCAGCAGCAGATGTCCTACGCCATGCTGCCCAAGAGACAAGTGCTGAGGAAAGGCCTGGAGATGACAGCATCCAGGGTTGGTAATAATGAACTATATATATTTCCAGAGAGCAAAGTAACTGAGATGTGCTGGCAAGAGGGATGGACTTCAAGCTGTAGTAGAGGAAAAGGAGTATGTCAGCTCCATGGCAGAAGGGAGTGGGCTCCAGTGGGGAAGTGTACAATAAATGCAGCACTCTAGAGAAAGTTTTGTTTATTTAAATCATCTGGGATAAATGTGGAGTAACCATAAAAAATAGTTTTAAAAAATCAGAATGTAATGGAGTCTGTCAACAATTGATTTTACTCCATATTTACTCACTCAAGGACACACCCATTTCAAGAGCTCTCCCCTCCATGGTTTTCCCCTTTTTGATAGATACTGAGTACTTCCTATAATAAATCTTAGCCATGTTAACAGACATGTATTATTTAGGACACTATTATTTATTGTTCTTGTTATTTAATGGGGGAAGGGAGTTCAATCTTTGACTCATGGCTTTGCAAATAATGGATGGTAGTCAGAATAGAGAAGTGCTATTTGACCTGATTTCCTAGTAAATTGTGAATTCAGTCTAAAATAGTTTATTTGAAGGGAGAGGGGTGGCATATGTCTTCCAATGGTGGATTTAATCCAAATTATGACAAAGAAAGTTTCTTTATTTCTTCTGTTTCCCTAAAGAAATCTGGCATCTTTTTTTTTCTATACAAATGAAAATAGCATCTCAAGTCGTAGCTGTCCCTGACAAAATCGAGGCTGGTAACTAGGGGCAGAGGAGAGAAAATTAAGCATCCTGAAGCCTTCAGTGATAATGTAAAGTTTAAGTTGATGATCCCTTAGCTCTGGCCAACAGAGGATAAGAGTTTTGGTTATCAGTACCCTTTCAAACTGAGCCCTTTATGAAGAGAATTTCTAATGCTGTTATCTCCCAGGGGAGAAATTATCCTCCCTCATGAAGCTCCTCACAGTTTTCACAGCTATCACCACATAATTTCCCCCATTTTAGAAGCAAAATATCTGCAAATGAAGAGGGAAATTGTGAGTAAAAGTAAGTAAATACATGTGGTATCTTTTTACTATAGCAGCTATTGAGACACCCTGTGATCACTTAAGCTTCTTTCTAACCACCTCTCCTCTGACCAATAGGATAGATTGACACCTTCGGAATAATGAGTAAAGCATCAGCAAAAGCCTGGACTCCAAGTCGGGCTCTCCCTTTGATACTGGATTTGTGTTTGACAAGAGCTTCAGATATTGCCACTTCAACCGCGCCAGCTCCCGGAACTACACAGTCTATTGGAAAGGAAAAGAAACGATTGACAAGACATACCATCCAGAAAAAATAAGAAAGAATGCAATTAGTGTAGTCAAGTATGTGCAATTTCACACAGATATCTGAATGGTATTTAAATACGCACAGAAATCTGACAAGCAAAAGTTTCACAGCTCAGTGATTATGAGGTTGCTTTATGAAGCATTAAAGGTAGGTGCAGTTAAATAAATAATTAAATGTGGTACAGACGAGGAACTTTAAACAAAATCCCTCCCTCCTATTACATTGTTTACTCCCTACAGCTGAGGCCAAAAGAGATATCTAGATAGCTACTCTATTTTGGGGTGTCTCCTCTAGATTACATTTCAGAAGTGGTGGCTCTTAAAAACTGATTTATTCTCTTCTCTCCCACTGTCTCTTAAGGCTGTTTTGCATTACCATGTCAAGATAGCAGATAAGCTATCTAGTGGTCAATATTAATAAAACTCTTAATTTGGGGTGACTTTAAAAGCAAACTCCTTCAAAAAATGATTATGGCAATATTGTGTAAAGACAGACTACCCATGGCATAGCTTCTCTAACTTCAGCGTGCCTTGCTTTCTCTTCCTCTATAAAATGGAGATAATAATATTCATCTGGCCTCCTTACAGGGTGGCTATAAGGATTGAATGAGAGCCAGGAGGGGAAAGTGCTGTGAAAAACTATAAAAAAAAAACTATAAAGCAATTTTAAATAAATTAAAATATGTTCAGGTACCTTTCATAATTATACATTAATTTAAAAGGAAGTCTATCATTAAAATATAAAGTACTTATTTTAGATTGGTGTCTGGTTATATAAACCATTAATGAATAAGCATAGTAATATGTTTCATTTTATAGTATGTCAAAAACAGGGTGTCACAGTATCATGGTAGATTTCTTAGTATATCCTTTGATAAAAGGAACTCCCAGGTAAAGACCTTCTACCAATGCAGATCAGCACTGTCTTTGAACATAGCATATTGGACAGTTGAGAAGCCCAAAGTATTGGGAAGTCAAATGACTTGCCTAAGGATATCATAGGCAGAGTGTATGAGAGACAGTTCTTCCTGGATTCAATGTCTCTATCTGTCTCTCCATGGGTTTATTATTACTTTGAAAATTACCTTCAAAGAGTTCATGACCAAAGCAAAAGATAGCTTACGATCATCAAGAGCATTTTTGACAGCACGCAGTCCATCTCTGATTGCATCTTTGATTTGTGTGAGTGTGTGCTTATTTGGGCCTTTCACCAACAGAGTTACAGAACGAGGGTTGTCACATTTCTCGATAAAGGTGAACTTTTCTTCCCCCTAAAGCACACCCAAGATGACACATGTTTCTGTCATGTGATTATGAAATACATTCAATTCTCCTAAAATTTATAAAAATTCATTACAGGCAAAAAGTTTATGTGGCTCTTCTTGTTAGACATAAATAAAAGTAGTAAGAATAGTCTTTGGTTCTTATACATGAACACAAGTGAAATTTACATGAATGACTTGTACAAGTTAATGTCTATTGTGCAGATTTCAAACTGCATGACTTGACAGATTCACGATCAATATTCAATAATTTATATAAACCAAAAAAGGTACTTACTAATGTATACTCATAAACAAGTCCAGCATGGCCCAAGCACTCTGGAGTGAGGTCATCAAGAGAATTCATTGCAATGCCACCACAAGCAAGAGTTAGTCTGAAATGCGTTTTACCAAAAATGTTAATTAGTTCTAAGAAGTTACCAAAAATGTTCTAATCATCTTAAAAGTGTAAAGTCATATCGCTAATAATGCAGCATTGCCACAATGTTTTAAAATTTAGTTTTAAGGAGAAGATAATGATAAGGTGGCAAGGGAAGTAGAAGTACAGTCAGGTTCTCTTCCATAGCAACAATTCCTCCAAAAAAGACTAGAAAATGCACCCAACCAAATGCTGATTGGGAAAGCCAAGAAAAAAAATCATAGTGAGTTATTTTATTTTTCCAGCCCACGTCACATAGGAAGGCAGTCAGAGAAGTCTGAAATCCCTGGTGATGGGATCTGAAGAGCACTTCAATACAAGGAGAAGCTGTGCACCAGGGCAAGAAGAGGTCCCATATTCAGTACTGAAGGTTTGTCCAGGGTACAGAAGGGATGCAAACTGGAAGCTCTGTTTCTTACCACCCACATCCTGCTCAAAGATCCAGAGAGATAGCTGAAGGTGTTGTTTGTAGCTACGGCTGGCATTTCAGGGTAAGAACAGGTAGTGAGCCCTAGGCTATATAATGAATGAGGAACAAATCCAGAAGCAAGCAATATCTATGTGTCTAAGATCCCAGTAGAAGAAAAGTCTCAATTTTGTCTCAGTTCTAGACTCCAGACCAGTCTCAAATGTATAGTGGAATAACCAGAGCATAATTCTAAGACCAAACTAGAAGCTTCAGTTCTGGGACTCTGAGCCTACCTCTAGGGATATTATAGCAGCAGTCTACTGGAATTCCAAATGGGATCAGCTTTATAGGCCTGGTGTTCAGACCAAATCCATGAAGCTGTAGCAGACCACTCTGGGAGCAGTGAAAATCTGCAGATCTTCAGCGTAAGCTATTCCTGAGATCCTGAAATAATACTCAAGAGTTCAAGAAAGCAGCAGCAGTACCAACACTGACCTTCTCTCCAGAAGTGAATAGCCCTAATACAAAGCTCAAAGTCAGACTGAAAAAACAAACAAAAAATATCACATCAAAAAAAGCTATTATGTTGAGAAGGGAACTCAAGACAAAAATGCAGAACAGAATGACTGTGAAATATCTGCAAGCAAAGACTCAAAGAAAACACAACTTGGGCACAAATTCAACTAGATTTCCTAAAAAAGATAAAGCAAGGTTTTTTAAAAGTTGAAAATGTTTTGTTTTTTTACAAATGAAATGAAAAATACCAGAGGGGAAAGTTGAAAGAAAAAAATATGAGTTATGGAAGAAAAAATTGGAAAAGGAATTAACAACTTGGTACAGGTGGTACAACGCCTTGCCCAATCCCTGAAAATTAGAATAAAGTAAAAGGAAAAATAACTCTATGGTCAACAATATTAAAACAAAATCAAAAGGATAAAAAATTAGGTGAAAATTTTAAGTCATCTGAAAACAAAAATAAATTACCTGAAAAACTGATCACGAGAGATAATTTTAAAAATAACTAGACTACCTGAAAGCCATGACCATAAAAAGTCTCAACATTATATTTCAAGAAATCAAAAAAGATAAATGCCCATATCTCTTAGGCAAAGTGGAAATAGAAATAATCCACCAGTCACCTCTTAACAGAAATCCTAAAATGAAAACACTTAGACAAAATTCTGTATGCCTGAATCAAAGAAAAAAAAATAGTACAAACAGAAAGAATTCAAATAGTGAGGAATGATAGCCAAGATCCCACATGATTTAGCAGCCTCTCCTTTAAAGAAGCAAAGTGATATGACATTCCAAAAGGCAAAAAGATATAGGGTTACAACCAAGAATAACTTACCTAGCAAAAGATGGGGGGAAATGCACTTTTTAATGAAATAGATGATTCTAAGCATTCTTGATGAAAAGACCAAAGCTGAGTAGAAATTTTAAAATGCAAACACAGGAGTCAAGATAAACATAAAAAAGTAAATATGAACAAACAATAATAAAAGATTAAACAAGGATAAACTGTTTACATTTTAATATGGAAAGACAAGACCTCTGTCTCCTCTGAACCCTCTCACCAATAGGAGTCACAAAGGGAGTCTAAAAAGAGTTGGAAGTGATTCTGTTATGTGTAGAAGATCATAAAAGAAGAATGCAAAAAAGAGAGAGAATGAATACACTATCAGGAAAAAGGGAGTGAAAGGCTAGGGGAAATTATTTCACATAAATAGGGTGGCAAGTAGACATCTATATGGACAAGGCAGAGGAGGGTGAATACAGGGAATCTTATTCTCCTCTGAACTGATCAAAAGAAAGAAGATACATACACAATTGGGTATAGAAATAGATTTTATTCAACAGGAAGCAGAAGGGAAAAGGAAATAATAGGGTAAGAAGTTTAAGAATTAGTTCTAAGCAAAACAAACTCTTAAAAAAGAATATACAAAAATATCTATGGCAACTTTTTGCAATGGTAAACAATTGGAAACTAAAAGAGTCTCGAGAAATTGAAGAATGACTAAACAAGTTATGGTATAGAATGTGACCTTGTGTGATGAAATACTATTGCATCATGATAATGCAATGGTTTCAAAAAAACTGGGAAGACTTTTCTGAACTGATGTTGATTAAAGTTAAGTGGAACCAGGAGAACAATTTATACAATGAAAACAGCATTGTAAAACAAACAACTTTAAAAAGACTTAGGAACTCTGATCAACCACAATTCAATTAGATTCATTATAAAACATGCAATCCACCTTCTCATAGAAAGGTAAAGGATTTAAGAGTACAGAATGAGTCATTTTTTTGTTATGATCAATGCAGAAATTTGTTTTACTTAGCTATATATTGCAAATAAAAGTTTATTTTTATTTTTATTTCTAAACTGTTAATAGAAAAGGCATATTCTTGATGATTAAAAATAAAATTTAATTTTAAAAAATCAGTGTTGAAGAGACTGTAAAATTCTGATACATATCAAGAAAAATTTTATAAGGATTGAAGAGCTTTTTTGAGGGGATTACTCATTCATAGAATTCTACCATAAAACTCTAGATAACAATCTAATTTGTTCTTATCTAAATTAGGTAACTTTGAGGCAATTACATTTTTGTAGAAATCATAAATCTTTAATGAACGAGTATACAAAAGAGCAAAATAATAGAAGAAATAGAAGAAATCTATATATTAAGCTTACCTCTCCATATTCCTTCTTTTAGCCCTTCGAAGAGCCACAATACCTTCTTTTGCAAGGACATCTAAAGAAAATGGATCAATGCCCTGTAATCAAATGGAAAAATTAGAAGTATTAATTTAAGCATTCTCCATTACCAAGTTAAATGTTACAAGTAATTAAAATACTTACATATTTAAAATTTCATTCTCACCTTCTGATTAAGAACAATAAATCCTTTCTTTCCATCATCACAGACCATTCTTTTCAGTTTTATTATTTTATTCACTCTATCTTCAATAAACTGTCTTTCAGATTTTACTAATTTCTCTCTCTCTTCTGCAGTCTTGTAGAAGAAACCAGAGTTCACTTCTCTAAAAGAAAAGAATTGTGAATATACACATATACACATACACAGCTGCAGCAGAAGCAGCAAATAAGCAGATACAAGAAAAATGGGAAGGAAAAAAGAAATTTTCATATGGTATAAAGAAGAAACAACTACTTACGTTTTTTCATATTCTAGTGATACATTGCAAGTGAAAATAAAAGCATCTTCAACTCTCTTCTTCATATCAGGATGACGAGCACCATGGTCTAAAACTAACCCTCTGATCAACCTGATAAAATAATTCAGTTCTTTTCTTTAATATCTAGGAAATAACATACTAAGTACACTTTGATGACAGGGATGATAATAGCAACGATGATGATAATATCTCACATTTATACAACAATTCAGAGTTACCAAATATTTTTTGATTCTCAAAACAAGCTCATGAGAAAGGCTAGTATGCATATTACTTCCATTTGTCATATGAATAACGAAGGATCAGATTAAGATCTAATCCTAAAACAGTTCATAGAGGTGATTAAGTCTGACCTCTCATTTACAAAAGAGAGGTTAAGTGATAAATTAAAAAATCACACATATTATAAATTGCAGAGGCAACTCTGTAATCTGGCTTCACAGCCACATGGCTAGAAAATGAGAAGAGCCAGGCCTTGAACTCTACTCTTTCAATCCTAAATTCAGTATTCTTTCCATTAACATCATACATAATTGCTATATCTTCTAAATAATTACCCCAATTTTAAATTGAGCATAAACTTGACAGTTTCTAAAGAGAATCTTTTTAACATAGCACAATGACATTACTTCATTTCAAAATATATGACATTCTGTGCTCCCTCCACTAATTCAGATTATAACCCTTCCATGAATTAATATATCTTTGAGAGCTGCTGGAACCAAAAAATCCATTGCCATGGGGCCAATTCCATGATTAAACTGTTACAGTGTTAAAAAGACTACTTCTCAAATGACAAGACAGTCCATCATCAGGCCATATTCTAAGTCTTTTCAGTTTGTAAAGACCTGTCAGTATAACTCTCTAAATGTTGATATAGACTTCACAAACTCATGGTTAAGTCCACACCAGGTAAGGCATTCAAGTAGTACCTAAGTTGAGTGTGACTATGTTGATTACTAGAATATCACCACAGAATTATCTAAATCTGATGAAAGAAAGTTAAGCATATGATTTCTTTTTTTTGTTATCTGCTTAAAATAATTAGAAAATGTTTTAATGATTGGTATTGTAACTCCTATCTATATGTGAAAACTTGGTTTTCAGAAGAGTAGAAAAAGATATTTCTAACATTTAGCATAAAATATTCACTTAAAACTGAAGCCAAGTTAAAGGTATTTGTCTAAATTTAATGTTAGTCACATTTTATATGACTTACGTTGTGTCAGTTTCTGATTTATGCTTCATTTCCATTATCTCTATCATGAAAAGGTCAATGGGAAAACCTGGTCTTCTAATGGCCAAGAGAGATTCTACCACAGCCTATAATAACAAAAACAAATACAACTGTGAAACAATTTGTACTCTTAAATCACAGCCCGCTGTCCCAGTTTTTCCCTTACTTTTCCTCTAAGTTACATAAGATTAGATGTAAAAACAAAAATACTTAATACCATATCTATTTATGTTTAGGTTCTACCACATTCTGTAGTTAAATATGCCTAAAAATTAATGTGTAGCCCAAAACACAAAGACAAACTCAACAATTAATGTTGCTCTAACTGCTGCTAAATATAAACACTGGAGAGGATCTATCCAATGCTAGGGATATAGAATCATATGGTCTTTTAGAGCTGGAAGGGGCATCTTCAGTTAAAGGTCAGAAATGAGACAAATGTTAAGTGAATTATCTGAAGTCCTACTTCAAGCTAAGAGCAGATCTAGAACTAAGATCCAGTAAGCCTGACTCACAGGCTAGTGTTCAGTTCATTAAAGTGCACAGACTCTCCCAGAAATCATCCACAAGTTAATGATTGGATTAGGCTAATACATTAACATATAACAGACATAAAATAATCCATAATCTAATAAATAACATAAGAGACATTTTTAATAATCAACAAAGACTATTTCAAGGCCTGAATTTTTTCAGGCCCTCTTTCACACTAATCTGAGTTGCCAGAGCCATTAGAATACATAGGTATTCTAATTCACTTCACAAATATAGTATCATAGAAGAAAGCAAACCATTAGACTAACATAGTCTGATAATGCTATGACTTTAAGATCACACAATTCCTTCTGCTCTATATTCTATACACAAAGAAAACTGATCTTAATTTGTAATATCCCAGGATTTCTATTTTCAAATCGCATCTGTCTCCTAGTCTCTACATCAATGTCTCTACACCAATCCATTTCAAATTCAAGTTTTCATCCTCCTAAACTATTGCAATAGCCTTCTACCCCAGATTCAGGGCTTTTACCCTTTTGATCCTCTACAAAGTTTTATAAGCATAGATCTGATGATGTCAATTCCCCTATTCAATAAACTTCAGTGGCTTCTCCCTCCTAACTCTAGAATCAAATGTGAATTCCTCTGTTTGGTACTTAATCCTGGCCCCAATGTACCTTTCCAGGCTTATTACATTACTCTAATTTATTCACTCTACAAAGCCAACCAAACTGACCTTCTTATTCCTCATCTATGACTCTCCATCTCTCAACTCAACTCAATTTTGCATAGCTGTCACTCATAAATATTCCATCCTCATCTCTTCTTAGAATCCCTTATTTCCTTCAAAATGCAGATCAAGCTTAATTTTCCACATGGAGCCTTTCCTGTTCCTCCCCACTTCTGCTCTCCATATTATTTTGTACTTATTTTTTATGTATTATATATGAACATATGCGAATGCTGCTTCTCCCAGTAAAATGTAAGCTCCTTGAGGCAGAGCATATTTTATCTTTGCCTTTGTAAAATCCATGTTTGGCAGAGGCAGTGAGGATTTCAGTCGGGGATAGTGAGTCAGCCTCCAAAGTTCCACTTCTGAGATCTACTGTGTGATCCTAGACAACTGACATCGTGCCAATTAACTTTGGTAGATAGAATTTCCTCAACCTGAAGTTCTCTATACCAGTGAAATCACAGGTATAATCCTCTCTATTCCCAGTGCCTAGTACAGTGCCAAAGAGACAGTGGGCACTTAATACTTGTGATAATTCATCTCCAATGTTAAATATATGGTTATTACAACAAAGAGATTATCCTACCAAAGAAAGAGCATGCTGAGAAGACCACTTTGGATGAATATTCTAGTTCTTATTTAACTAATTAGGATTCCAGTTCTTATTTATCAGCATAAAATAAACTGAAATGCTGGTTTGTAAATCAGTCTCATGTGTCTGGTTAGCAAAAATTGGATGGACCTTGGGGTCCAGTTCATCAATTCTCAGTGAAATAATAAATCTAAGTTTCTGATAGTTTATTTGGAGTGACTCCACCAAGGTCAACCCAACCTTTAAAGACAGTAAATAGTCCCAATACATTCTACTTCCAAAAAACAAAAACTTTTTTTAAAATTATGAATATTCACAACTATATCATTAGCCAGGAGATATTCTACCTAGGTCCACAATCACATCAAGTACCTCAGAAACAGTTTCCTTACCTATCACAGTGGGTGATAGCTCTTTAATACCTGAGATGATTTTAGATGCTTAATAGTCACAGGTGTTCCACAGTAGTATGTGGATGCCTGGAATCCAAATGGCATCTCCCTCCTAACCATGAAATTCCCTTTTTCTGATTACAGTATTTTAACCTTCTGCTTTTCCTACTCTCTCACCATTCCCAGATCTATTTTTCCCTTTCCATCCAACCCCTCATTCTAGCCTTATTTATTTCCCTTACCTAAATTAACTCAATAATCTCATGCGTTTCCCAATCTGTTGATCCCAAAACCCATAAACTGCCAACTGTATGGCTTTTCCTCATCTACCAAAAAGTCAAATGCTACTAGATGAAATCACCAGATGTTGCTGAGTCTATTTCACATGTATGCTACCAACTTTCAACTGAATTCCAATATGGAGTATGAAAATCTTTTAACTCTTATTGACTCCTTAGAATATTTCCCAAAGTAGCCATTCTTTACCTCCCCTCTCCCAAAGTTCCCAGATAATCCTTACCCCCTCAACCTACACACATAACTTCACCTTTTTTTAAGTGACATTGAAATCATCCAACTTTGATTCCCTCACTTCACTCCTCCCCATATGTCCTGCAAGTTAATGACTATTTTTACTTCTCACTTAGACTACAGGGGAGATTCTTGCATGGGTATCAATTAGATTAGAAGACCTCTGAGTTCCTGCTTTCCTTTAAGATTCTGTGACTCACAGCCAAGGTTATCATCCCCGTTTAAAGAACCTAGGAGCCAACATTTAACTTAACCAAATGATCTGTTGGTAGCTAGGTAGGTAACCAATCATCAACATTTGCATTCTACTTATGAGACAGTGAACAAATGGAAAATGAAGGCTTAGTACTTCATTTCTGAAACATTTCCAAGCATGTGTCTGATATGATAAGTCTAATAGGCTAAAAAATTCATAAATATGTTTGGTTTACCTAAGGTATTATATATAAAAGATCATATTGGATGAAAAAATGTTTTGATAATGCTCTGTTTAGGATGAGAATAAAAACTATATAAATAATTATCCACAAACAAAACAAATTCAAAACCAAAGAAGCAGAACCCCAGAAGAACTTGGGAAAAGATATAGAAAAAAATTTATTTGTTTTGTGACTCTGTTGATTCTACATTCTTAAATCCCTTCCTAGGCCATTTCCTAGTCACGGTGGAGAGGCTTGTATAGTTCAGTGAAACTATGAATTATACAGTGCAGGATCATCTAAGACAGACGGGTCATAGTGGAGAGTTCTGACAAAAAGTGATCTCCTGGAGAAGGAAATGGAAAATTTCTCTAGTATCTTTACCAAGAAAACCCCGGTATTAAAATTCTAAAACATATGACATCAGAAGATGAACCCTTCAAAAGTTGGAAGGTGTCCAACACACTAGTGAAAAAGAGCAGAAGACAACAAGTAGCTCCAGAATTAGTGAGGTAGCTGAACCAAAAACAAAAGGAAGCTCAGCTACAGATGTGTCTGGTGATGAAGAAAGGAAATTCCAGTGGTGTAAAGCTCAATAATGCATAGGAATTTAGAATGTAAAATCCATGAACCATGGTAAACTGGATATGGTCAAATAGGAGATGCAAAGAGTAAATGTTATCAACATTTGGGGTATTTAAATGGATAGAAAAGGGTGAATTAATTCAGGTGATCATTACATATAATATATTGTGGGCAAAAAATCACTTGGAATAAATAGCTTTCATTGTCAATAAAAGGGTGATAACAATAGTCTTGAGGTAACAAAATCTCAAAAATGACAGAATGATATTTATTCAAATCCAAGGCAAAACCATTCAACATCATACTAATACAAGTCTATGCTCCAATTACTAAGAAGGCCAAAATTGATCAATTCTTTTTTAATAACTTTTTATTTTCAAAATATATGCAAAGATAGTTTTCAACATTTACCCTTGCAAAATTTTGTGTTCTCAATTTTTCTCTCTCTCTTTCCCCCACCTCCTCCCCTAGACAGCAAGTAATCCTATATATGTTAAATATGTGCAATTCTTCTATATATAATTCTATATTTATCATGCTGAACAAGAAATATCAGATCAAAAAGGAAAAAATGTGAAAAAAGTAAACAACAAAGTTGCTCAATTCTATAGACCTACAACATCTTCTAACAACAAAATTTAAAAATGCCACATTTATCACAGATTGTAATAATTAGGAATCAAAAGATAATTGAAATAGCAGACAAGTTTGGCCTAAGAGTTAAATATGAGCAGAAACTAATAGGAGTTTTGTGAAAACTCATTAATCATAGAAAAAAGTCTTTTTCAACAATCCAAAATCCTATTCTACACACAGTTATCACCAGATGGTCAATGTTGAAATCAGATTGATTATATACTTTGCAGTCAAAAGTGAAGAGACTCTATACAGCTAAAACAAGGCCTGGAACTGACTGTGGCTCAGATTGTGAGCTTCTGCTGCAAAATTCAGACTGCAAAATTGAAGTAGGGAAAATTATCAAGTCATATAAGTGTGACCTAAATAACATCCCTTATTGATATGAAGTAGAAATGATTAATAGATTTAAGGGATTAGACCTAGTAGAGAGAATTCCTGAAGAATTCTGGATGGAGATTTGTTATACTGCACAGGAGGCAGCAACAAAAAACATTTCAAAGAAAAAGAGCAAGAAAACAAACTGGTTATCTGACAAAGCTTTACATATAGCTGGAGAGAGGAAAAGCAAAAGGGAAAGGAGAAAGGGAAAGATATATTCAATTGAATGCAGAATTCCAAAGAATAGCAAGGACAGATAAGATTTTCTTAAATGAGAAATGCAAAGAAATAGAAAAAAATAACTGAATTAGAATATCTCCAAGAAAATCAGAGATATCCAGGGAACATTTCATGCAAAAATTGACATGGCATAGACAAAAATGGTAGGGAATTAACAGAAGTAAGAGAGATTAAGAAAAAGTGACAATAATATATAGAAGGACCATAAAGGAAAAATCTTAACATCACTGATAATCATGATGATATGGTTGCTGATCTAGAGACAGACAGCCTGGGGAATGAAGTCAAGTAGATCTTAGGAAGCATTGCTAACAATAGAGTTAGTAGAGGTGACAAATTTCAGTGGAGATATACAGTTTAAAGTACTTCACACAATATGCTAGCAAACCTGGAAAACTCAACAGTGGCCACTAGATTGGAAAAGATCAGTTTACAGCTTAATCTTAAAGAAGGGCAATGCCAAAGAATGTTCAAATTACTGAACAGTTGCATTCTTTTCACATGCCAGCAAGATATGCTTAAGATTCTGCAAGTTAGGGTTCAGCAATATGTGGAGAAGTGGGTCAGTTTTTTAAAAGACAGAGGAATTAAAGACCAAATTGCCAACATTTTCTAGAATATGGAAAAAGTAAGGGAGTTCCAGAGAAACATCTACTTGTGCTTCATTGACAATAAAAAGCTGTGTAGATCACAATGAAATGTGGCAAGTCCTCAGAGATGAGAGTACCAAATCATCTTTTATGTTTCCTGACAAACCCATAAGCAAACATGGAACAATTGACTGGTTTAGAAAAGAGTATAAGATGACTTTATATTGTTACCCTATTTATTAAACTTCTATGTAGAGAACCCTATCATGCAAAATGCCAGATTGGATGAATCAAAATCCAGAATAAAGGTTGCTGAAAGAAATATCAACAGTCTCAGATATGCATATGATACCACTCTGGTTTTTTCCAGTAGCAACAAATGGTGTAAGAGATGGAATATAAGAAAGCTGCGTCCGCAGAATCGATACTTTTACATTATGGTGCTGGAAAAGACTTTTGAGAGTCCTTTGGACAGGAAGGAGATCAAATAAATCAATACTTAAAGAAATTAATTCAGACTATTCACTGGAAGGTCAAATACTAAAGCTGAAGTTTAAATACTCTGGCCACATAATAAGAAGGCAGGAATCATACTGAAAAAGACTCTGACATTTGGAAAGATTAAGGGGAAAGGAAAGGGGGATAGCAGAGGATAAGATGGATAGATAGTGTCACAGAAGCAATGCACATGAGCTTTAGACAGACTTGGAAGACAGTGGAGGTCAAGAAGAGTCAGACATGACTGAACTAACAACATTCTTGAATAAATTTAATATAAGAATCTAGATTTTCTTTTGCATGTTTCCTTGGATATTTGTCCTTGTCAATAGTTACAAAGTTCATAATAAACTTTCTTCACTACTGATCAGAGAAATGTAAATTAAGACAAGTCTAAAGTACCACTACACACCTGTCAGATTGACTAAGATGACAGGAAAAGATAATGACGAATGTTGGAGGGGATGTGGGAAAACTGGGACACTGATACATTGTTGGTGAAATTGTGAATGGATGAAACCATTCTGGAGAGCAATCTGGAACTATGCTCAAAAAGTTATCAAACTGTGTATACCCTTTGACTCAGCAGTGTTTCTATTGGGCTTATATCCCAAAGAGATCTTAGAGGAGGGAAAGGGACCCACATATGCAAAAATATTTATGGCAGCCCTTTTTGTAGTGGCTAGAAACTGGAAACTAAGTGGATGCCCATCAATTGGAGAATGGCTGAATAAGTTATGCTATATGAATGTTAAGGAATATTATTGTTCTATAAGAAATGATCTTACATGAACATCTGACACTAAGTGAAATAAGCAGAACTAGGAGATCATTGTACATGGCAACAAGAAAATTATATGATGATCAATTCTGATGGGTGTGGCTCTTTTCAATAATGAGATGATTTAGGCTAGTTCCAAAGATCTTGTGATGAAGAGAGCCATCTATACCCAAAGAGTAGAGTGTGGGAATGAGTGTGGACCACAACATAGCATTTTCACTCTTTTTGTTGTTGTTAGCTTGCATTTTGTTTTCTTTCTCATGTTTTTCCTTTTTGATCTGATTTTTCTTGTGTAGCAAGATAATTGTATAAATATGTATACATATATTGGATTCAACATACATTTCAACATGTTTAACATATATTGGATTACTTGCCATCTAGGAAAGGGAGTGGGGAGAATGGGAGGAAAATTTGGAACACACGGTTTTGCAAGGGTCAATGTTGAAAAATTATCCATACATATGTTTTGAAAATAAAAAGCTTTAATAAAAATATAAAAAATAAATAAACTTTCTGTGCTAATTTGAAAGATGACTTAAGAAAATGCTAATGTTTCAAGCAAAGAGTTTAACACATACCTCTGTTAATACACCGGCCAACTCAGTATGAACTTTAGTATGGAGAGATGTTCTAGCCACATCTTGAAGGATTTCTCGGGTCATGTCTTTCTCTATTTTAATCTCCTCCAGAACTTCAAGTGCTTTTACCTTTGCTGCTTCAAAGCCTTCAGTTATTATCCTTGGATGTAGACCCTATTACAATCATATTGCCATAAAATCACCACTATTAAAGCTAACCAAATGGATGCAAACATTTTCTTATGTTAGGGATTATTTAACATTTTAATGCACAGAATATCTATATACTTTTTTATCAGCATCAATAACCATGCACATTTTGAGAGTAATTAAGGAGAAATTTGGTCCAAATCTGAGTTTTCATTAGTCTGGGGTATTTCTGATATAAAAATTCTCACCACTGGTCTAGATAAGCATCTTTTCTGCCAGTTATAGCCTTAGAAAATTACCTGGGATACTGAGGTTAAGTGAACTATTACCCCAAAGGTTACACAGCTAATGCAAGTCAAGAGGCAACACTGGAACCAAGGCAGCCCTCTATTCACTACACAAGGCTATCTCTAAGTAAAATAGCTAATTAATTTATTATTACTCTAAACCAATAATAGTACTTATGTTTCCTATGTACTTTCCCTTTGTATATAATTTTAACTTACATATATTTTATAGAGAAAGAAAAAAAAGACTACTTTTAATGCAAAGGAAAATACAAATACTACCACAACAAAGAGTTTAAACCAAAAGAACTACAAATCACATTTAGGTGACAATGAAGCAAAAGTACCAGTATTTTATCCAGTGGTGAAAACTCTGCAATTAACATCATCTGAAAGAATACCATACTGGTACAGATACAGGTCATTTTTTTTCTCAAAATTTGACTTAAACAAACACTGAGTACAACCTATAAATCATAGCTCTTAATAAGAAAACAGAAGTGATAAAGCCTAGAAGAATAATAATAATGAATAAAACATTTTATTTAAATTAAAGGAAAAAAGGAAAAAATTAAAGGAAAAATTTATGGCAAATATATCTTTTCCATGGTAATTTTGCATAAACCCAACATGGTAATTATTTTTCATCATAAACCATACCTAAATGGTGTTATGAGAGAAATCTATAACTAGAAGCAGCCTGTATTGAATTCAGAATTGTTTTCCAAATGTTACTGGAACTTAACATCAGTACTACATGTTAAGCAATCTAAGATTACTCTTGCTCAAGCTTTCCACATGATTTGTTTGCTAATATTTTTCCCTGTCCATCCACTGAGATCTACCTTTAAGAACTCTTTCTTTCCTTTACTGTCTGCCTGTGTCTACTGGGGTAATATCTGAAACTGTTATAAGATGTGATTTTAAATGAAAGTGGCATTCCTTATTTTCCACATCTAGAAAACGGTATCTTTTCCCCACTGCAAGTAAGAAGAAGCCCACCAGAAGGTTAGTGGTCCCAAATTTAGGTAAAAATAAAACTATTACAGCAGATTTTGGCAAGAGTTATAAATTTTTTTCTTCTAAAGAGTTGTTTTCTCCCCTCCCCCATAGAGTACTAAAGCTTTGTTTCCAGAGCATTTATGTACAACTTATTTGTGTTTCCATAACTATATTTTTGGTTGATAACAACCTACTCCTGAGATACATTTACACAGATGTCAGAGTTACTTTCTTTAGAGGCGATCTGTTTTCCTGGGGTCTGCTAGAAGAAATTTTAGCAAAAAGCATAGCTAGCTTGGTCTTCTTTCCTTTGTTTTAAGTATACCTTGGGGTTCTCTTGCCTCCAAATTGCCCTGAGGCTAAGTGTGAATTCTAAACTGCACACAGGTGCAAATAATTATTTTTAAAATATGGCAAAGTTTCTGAAGTTCCCTTGTTTTAGAGGAAGTTTTTGTTCTTTATTTTTTTTAAACGTCAAAGAGCTCAGTGTGCTACCAAGATACAAATCTCAAACGGAGACTGAGGGGAGCTGTACCATCTTTCTTCACATTGAATGGAATACCAGAGGAGATGTCACTTTTAACGTAGAAAACATTTGCCAATTTCTGCTCTACTTACTCCTTAATTCACCAAATATTTAATGATTTCCTATATTTACAAAGCACAGTACTAGCAAACTACGGAGTGTATAAAAAGTACAATATGAGTGGGCAGCAGCTAACAGGCCTAGCAAGCAAAGAGATTATTGATTTTAGAATATTTTAGCAAGCAATTTCTGTGATTCCTGATTGTAATCTTGTTTTTCTGTCTAGCAATTGAAGCAGTACTAATTCTTGATGCTAAAACATGGACAAATTAATTTTTGGATTACAGACAAAAGGTTTAAAATAGTAGCAGGTCTAGTAGCCTTCAAGGCTAGAAAGTTTATAGCAGCAAACAGAAAAAAATATATAGTATCTTTTTTGCAAATAATATGATGGTTCATCTAAAAAGCTCTAAAAAGTAACAAACAATAAATTCTGTAAAGATGAAAAATATAAAATCTACATAGTTCATTAATATATCTGTAAATTGCCAACAAAACTCAGCTGAAAGAAAGAAAAATTCCATTTCAAATAGCTACAGAATGTACTACAAGAGGACGTTAGCTGGTCCTTTGGATAGTGTGTTAGAACTGGAGCCAGAAAGATTGGAGCTCAAATTTAATCTCAGATATTTACTATCTGTCTAATAGGACAAGTCACTTAGCCTATGTCTGCCTCAGTTTCCTCATCTGAAAAATGAGGATGATAGTGCCTATCCCCCAGAGTTGTTGTGAGACTCAAATGATAATAATTTTAAGCATTTTGCAGACCCTAATGTGCTATTTAAATACTAGCTATTATTATGATTAATTACAAAATACTTAGGAGTCTATCTATCAGACACATGGGAACTATAAGAAAGAAACTACAAAACATTCTAATCAGCAATAAAGATAGACCTAAATAATTAAAGAAATGTTAATTGCACAAAAGTAGACCATTGCCAAGATAATAAAAATGACAATTCCTCCTAAGGTAATTTACTTATTCAGTACAATACTAGGTACTCCAAAGAGATCAAAAGTAAAAATTAAAATGTTTGATATATGTTCAACTACTCCATCACACTGTTTTAAAGTAACAACAAATTAGAAACAAAATGTAGGTCTATCAAGCAAATTAAGCCATATGACTTAATCAAATTATTAAGTGATTAATAAGAAAGTGATAAAGATGAAGAATTCCGAAAAATATGGGAAGACTGGCATGCAGAACAAAGCAGAACCAAAACAATAATATTCACAACAGCAACATAAACGAAAACAACAAAAAGCAGCTGAACTCAGATCAAATGAAATAACTAATTTTGGTTCCTCTGGACATATGTTGAAGCAAACCTCCTTTCTACTTAATAGGAGACTAAGGCACAAGTAAAATTTGTGCCAATTGGCTTTACCTGTTTTTCTTAATTACAAGACAGTAATCTCTTGTGTATTATCAGATAAATTTGGTATAAAAAACTAAAATCATAAATAAAATTTTTAAGTACCTTGGAGGTCTGCCATCATCTTGGAGGGGCCTAGCTCAGACATGTCATTAGAAATATTATTGACCAGAAAAGTCTATTATATTTTAGTGATCTATGTTTTGTCCTGTTAGCATGAGCATTGAGTGCTGTTTTCTTTCACTTGGGAGTTAAGATGATGGTAGTAGAGAGTGAGGGACCATTGAAGAACTGTGAATAGTTATACATCTGAACCAGGAGGATCAAAAAGAGTATAGCTGAGCTATCACAAAGGATCTGTGGCAGTAGTCACATAGTCCTGTTGAGAGGAAGTCAAGTAGTTATACCACGATGCCCAGATTTGAACACATAAACCATGTCATCTGTAGGTATTACTAGGGACCCATCAAAGCTCAGAATGTATGTTGGTACACCAGAAAATGTGAGAGATGCCAAAGGACCAATTAGTCCTGGATAGCAAAGGAAGCTCCTATCAGTCATTTTCCATATCAACTCAATCCTGCTCCAAAATTCTGAGGACATACTACCTGCCCATTTAATAAGCTATGCAATCTCAGTCTCTTGATCAATAAGGAATACTTCAGAACCAGCAGATTAACATAGAGTGTTAACAAAGGGCACTTGATTTAGCATTATAAAAGCTCATTTTGAAGCTCTACTCTGTTACCTAGATGACCTTAAATAAATCACAATATCTAGTTCTGGAGGCAGTCTCAGAAGAAACTCTGTACCTATCTCCAGGACTATGCAGGGATAACGGAGCAATGAGGACACCAAGTTCTCCCCTGTTGGCTTATATTTTCCACGTGCAACAGGCCTGAGCTCTCTCCATGGTGGAATCTGCTGAGAATGTACTTCACACCATTTTGAAGAGAATGCTATTCTCTACAATGCATCTGTCTTAAGTGGTCACTGCCTCATGTACATGTATAAGACCAAACAACTGCTGACTATACCCCACTAAGAAAAGCCTCTACAACTGGGGCACAGTTGTACAGTGGGTAGTAATACAGGCTTGAGAACCCAGAACATGCTAGGAGAACTAAGGACAGTAAAGTATTCATTTTTCAAACTGAGAAATCTCATTGAACAACAATACGTCTCCCACAATACACATTCAGAAGTTTTTGCCCTGGATCCAATAAAGCCTCAGTCACCTATTACTTAGGCTTATTCATTCAAGAAGTGGACCAGATGACAGAACGTACACTTTCTCACGGAATAAAAATTTACTCTCTCTCTCTCTCATGTTCCATATCAGAATTCAATGTCTCCCCAAGAGAACGCCCATGAAAATAAATAACAACGATTGGATCATGAGACAAAGAAAAAAGAAACCAGCTCCCTCTCACATGCAGAAAGTCATAGAATAGGGCACCTATTCTCACACATGGAGGTGAGCAGTGTGATCCTTAAAAAACTGCTCAGACACTTGTGGGCTGCCAAATCCCACTGCTGCTTCCAGTGAGAAGATGACCCTCTGGGCCTGGGCCTCCTGTGTGCAGGGTTTGTGGCTACAGCTTCCACACCTGTTGCTACCTTCCTTGCCCATCACCATAGGGCTTTGAGGATAGAAATAGTAAAATGCCAGTGATACCTTTTGATTCATTGAATTTAAATGATGCAAAGTTGCACAAAGTCGTGGGCTTAACTTCTCTTCCAGAGTCAACACTGTCCAGTGGCAGGAGAGAGTCAAGATGAGTGGTAATGATTTGAAATGCAATGGATGACTTTGGTGCCTTCAATGTCTAACCAAGCTCTACATGCTTCACAACACCTGCTTCACGGGCCTTCATAGCCAGTGGAACATGGGAATCCGCCCATTTCACCAGGGGAAGTCTTTTGAAACCATGTGGTTACCCTCAATCTGGTTTAGCCCACCTGCCCCAAAGGTTTACCAGAATGTGGCCATGCTATAGCTTCTCAGAGCCACACGTGAGAGTTAAGTGAATCAGGTGGACACCAAAGGTGGAAAGCAGCCTTGTAAAAGGGCTGGCAGCCTTGACTTCAGAGGTACTAGTCTTCCTTGAACACAGAAGTGTAAAAAGACTAAAAGCCAAGCAAATAACCAAATGTAGTCTCCATTTTCAAAATGACATATTCCAGAAACAACAAAATTATCTCTATAATTAAACCAACTAAATTATAAAACAATTTACTAATGAATGGTGTGCAAGCATTTAGAAAGGTCAATACTCAAAAATAAATACAAGCATGGTTCAACTAAGAAAAAAAATCATATCAAACTAGCTTCATTCTCTTCTTTGACAGGTTTAGAAGAATGGTGCATCAGAGGACTAAACATAGTATATACATAGTTCAGCAAGTTATCTGACAGTTTTTCATGACATTCTTTTGAACAAAAGATAGAAAGTTATGGAGCTAGATAACAATGCCTGCTTTAAAAGACTTTATGATCTGGCTGGGAAAAAAAGACATACCTGCATTTAAAATTAAATAATAATAAAAACCACAATATGAAATATATCACAAGACAGTGATGGAGAGATGTCAGTATAGACAATAAATGCTATAGAAGCTACAAGGAAAAAATTATTGCAAAGATGAAATAAGAGTGTTAGAAAATGTGACTTAAGCTCAGTCTTGAAGGATCAGTAAGATGAGCATGATTTAAAAGAAGGAATCAGAACACTGCAGATGGGAGTGAATGAAAAAAAAAAAGATACAGAAATGCCTTTCAATACGTTGTTTTTAAGTGCAACAGTGCTAATTTGAGTACAAGAAAAGATTAGAAATAGGCCAAAACCATATTGCAAATAACAAGGGTCACTTCTTTTTTGCACTATTTTTTTCTCCTATTTGCATTCTATTGAGTGAATAAATATAAGTGGAGATACAATTTATTTAAGAACTAGTCTTTCACAGAAATGTGTAAGTTAAACCTCATAAAACATATAATTCCAGTAAGATAAGGTTATTCTATAAACTTAATTCACTTGATTCAACAGACATTATTTTCCTTTCAGAAAAAATATCTCATGAAATGTAAATACCTCTGAGATGTAAAGGTCTGCCTGTTTCAGGAGCTCTCCAATGATCAGAACATTTGAAGTAGTACCATCACCAGTGATGTCATCCTGGGCTGTTGCTACTTTTGCTATCAAAGAAGCAGTAGGGTGCTGAATTTGCTACAAAGGAGATAACAGATTTCTTTAAAATGAAATAAATGATGAGCAAAAGGAAAAGCAAAGAAATGAGCAGGCTGATTAAAGCATCAATGCTATATTCAACCAACAAACACAAAGATGAAATTGAGCTTCATTTCACAAATTTACAGACTCTTCCTATCTAGTCTCTATTAGGTGAGCAGAACTATTCTGAAATAAGCAAATCAAGGAAGTTAATTGGCTAGTACACTATCTCAAAGTTCAAGACTGCATTATAATATACACTAAAACAATTGCTTTGGCATGTTTTCTGTTGACATGACACTTCTAAGATAAGATTAAATTCTTCCAGCTAAAATGAATACATTTACTAAAATTGCAAAGGGTGACTGATTGTTCCCTAATCACATAGAATAAGATATAGTGTGTTTTTAAAATGACTAGCTTAAAGGTATTCTTCAACCATTTTTCAGGATACATATGAAATTTTAAAAGCTGCTGACAAGAGGAACTTAACATAATTTGTCTTAACACTACCTACCGTATTAAACTGCCTATTTTGGATTTTTTTTTAAAATCTAGATTAGCACTCCTTTTTTTAAATTAATGTCTGCTTATAAATATTATGGGGAAAGCAAGCATGGGTGGCTCACCATTTCATGGAGCAGAACATTGCCATCTTTGGTAAGCTTAATGTCTCCTGCACCAGAAACAAGCCTGTTCAGAGAACAATATATTATTAACAAATGCATGTGGTAAAGAGTGCTTTCCACTACTCCTCTGTCTTTTGTCATCTACCAGTGCCTTACTTAAATTCAAAGAACTGGATCTCCTATAATCCTCAAAGACAGATAATGGAAACCTCTAAGTGTTTCACATAGCTCTATCACTCTAGCCACCACCACTGCAGTCCAGAAAATAATTTTCCTCTTAGATGAACTGCTAGAATCATCTCATTCAAAAATGAAGGTTCTATAGGTTTAAAGAGGATAATTAAAAGTCTACAGAGATTAAATCGAACAGATTCATCTCAGAACCTACCAAGCTTCCCTTTATCTCATTACTCAATATTTTCTTTCCTTCTTCAGTGTTCCTTTCCCTTTTTGCCCCCACTCTTGTCTTCCAAAAAGTTTAGTATATTAAAAAGACGACTGTATTTGGGGTCAGAGAGCCGAGGTCAAAAGTCCTCTGCTCTGTTACTTTACTTTGTGCCATTAGACAAATAAGGGTTACTCATCTGTAAAATGAAAGGATTAAACTACATGACTTCTAAGGCCTCTTTCAGTATAAATATGTGAGCCTTCCCTTCTCTCTTTTCTCCCATAATTTAATCATCCATTCAGATCCTTCATCCTTGGACAAGAGGGCTACCAAAATGCAAATCTTGTGTTCACCAAGGTTAATTATTTCATTCAACATTAGTTTATAATAATATAATAATTCAGCAGAAACAAACTGAATTAGGAATTCTGATCAACACAATAACCAGCCACAGTCCTGAAGATTCATGATGAAACATGCCACCCACTTACCTCCAGATAAAAAGGTGATGAGCAGGATTGAAACTTTTTTTTCCTTTTTTT
>JAJPUD010000872.1:0-17830 GCA_023553655.1 Myrmecobius fasciatus
AAAGCTATGAACTCCTAGGGTTCTCTTGTTCTAAGGTTCCAATTATAGATGGGAGTCAGATGAAGTGATACAGCTGAGAACTGAGCAGCCTGAATTAATCCCACTGTGTCCAGCATAGTGTGAAAATATATTCATTATGCAGGTTTGACTAAGAAATAGCATTTCGAAGGAGCATGTTGGAGCCGATTATTCATTTTCTACAACCAGCAGTTGATAAATATTGAATTGCAACTCTTTACAAATATACCAATTATCTATCAGAAAGCAGGAGTTATTAGTGTAGAGCTATGAATTACGAAATGCTGCTTAGCTAATTGAATTTCTTGATTGACTAAAATATTCCCAGTGCCCAAATTTAGTCAGACAACGGAAAGGTTTCCATGACAACTGCTCTTTCTACAAGACTCAGAAGAGGAGGCGGGGCTGGGACACCCTTCCCCTTGGATTTTCAAAAAGCTTGGAAACTGAGATCTTGCTGTCATGCCTTGTTAGGGCATGGAGATGACCCAGGCCTCTGGGAGGCTCTATTAGCTCAACAAAATTGCTGGCAGTTCTCACTGACTTAGACATTGAGTAAAGAAACAAAATTAAGGGAAAGACTTTGTAAGTATTGAAAGGCTTATCAGCAGAAGGCTGACCAACAAGAGCTCCCCCCGATTTTTTTTTCCTGGCCACAACAACTCATGAAGAACCATTAGAAACAAAAATATATTGGAGTTGTGATCTGTATCCATGAAAAGGACTCATAAGTGCTTATTGTATAAAAATATTAGAACTTCTTTTATGGAGCATCAGTTTTTTACAATGGTTGGCAAAAATGTGAACCAAACACTGGCTCCATGATACTAGATATAGAGCACAGACCTTGGGAAAAAATACGCATATATTTCAAATTATTGGAGAAGCTACTAAACTATCAATACTCTTTAATCCAGCAGTCACAGAAAAGCAGTGACAAAAATAAAAGTATAATATACTCTAAAGTATTAGCAAAGAGCTAGAATCAAAGTAGGAACATATCAGTTGGAGTCTGACTGAATAAACTGGTATATAAATGTACTGAAATATCAGATCATTTGTGATTATGATTAATTCTTAGAAACACAAGGAGACTCATATGAACTGATATAAGGAGAAGCAATAAAATAATTTAGACAATAGCTTTAGTAATCAAAACCATCATTCATTCAAAGAGTATTGATTAGGCATTTACTATCATGTAGGTGACATCTGTGTATGTGAGACATAATATCTGAGAGATGGTCACTGAGTAGTAGCTGGAGAATTGATTTTAGAACTGGGAAGATCTGGGCTAAATTGTCATTTTTGACACATGTTGATTTTGAGATCCTGGAGAAGTCATTTAACTTTTCAGTGATATAGACAATTATTTGGCATTTAAAAATAAACTACAAAGGCAGTGTCAATAAGCATTGATAAGAGTGATAAAGATTGATAAACTCACAGATCCCATCTCTAATCCCTATGTGCTAAATACTATGTAATGTGAATAAAAACAATATGACAAAAGGAGTTGACAAAGGTTAAATGAATAACAAATTTGGAATCTGGAGAAAAGATCAAGAAGAATGATATTTGCCTCCTCTTTATAGAGAGGTGGGAGCTCACAACATCCATTTTCAGTCCTGGTTTATGCATTAATTGTTTTGTCTTTTTTTTTCTTAGTTACGATGGAAAGTTTTTTTTGATACATGAAAAGTTCTGTTGATTTATATGCATATATGTATGGGAGGGCTCTGAGGGATGTGTATATTGAGACATGTCCATGGTATAAAAAAAGTCAAAGGCCTTAGTAAAACATTTTTAATGAAAAATTATTTTTTTTCTCACCCCGAGGCTCCTAAGCATAAGTATCTGTAGATAACACAGGAGCCATTACATGCAGACTAATACTTTAGCATCACGACCTTCCTTAACTGAAAGGTACCACAGAGACTATCTGGGCTGCTCTAGTCTAGCCTCTCTTTCTGAGTAGGTGTTACCTCTTTAGCTTTTCTAAGAAGTGGTCCTTCATGACTGTCTTCTCATGACAATCCATTCCACTTCTGGACAGCTCCAATTATTAATTTCTTAGGTAACTCCCATCTGATGCTTGTGGTTCCATTATTTTCTTCAGCCAAGGCTGAAAGGGATCTCAGTCTGTAAGGGATTTCAAAGAGCACATGGTTTCATCTCCTGAACTTTTACTTTTGGGCCCAAACTAAAGAAGTTGATAGCCCTTCACATTTTTGAAGACAGCTCACAAGTCAGCTCCCCTGCCCCATTCTCTTTTCTTCAGGTTAAACATCCTCAATTACTTCCACCGGTCCCCATATGGTATCATCTCCATTTTTCTTACCGTCTTGGAAGCCCTTCCCTGAACGCTCTCCAGTTGATCAGTCATTCTAAAATGTGCTAGCACCCAAAAAAGAATCAATATTCTAGACGTGATGTGATCATGGATCAAAAGAGTAATCCTTACCCTATTCATACACACAAAGCAGCTTGGTGGTAAAACGCTCAGGGCATTGGAAAGAACTGATTTTTAAGTCTTGCCTCAGACACACATTTCTTGTCTACACAAGTCACTTGTCCTCTTTCAGGTTTTGTTTTCTTAGCAATAAAATAGAAATAATAATAATATCTACCTCAGGAGACTATTTTTCAAGATTAAATGAGATCATATTCATGAAGTGCTTTGCAACCTGGAAGTGCTATATAATTGCTAGCTACGTTAAGATATCATACTTGTCTTGGTATAGCCTAAAATTACATGGGGCACCATTTGGTTTGTAGTCCACTACAAACCACGGATCATTTCTACTCTGTTTGCTTTACTTGTGTTCAGTCCATTAAGAGCTAAGTTTAACTAATACTCTACATTTTGGGAGTGTTTCCATTAGCTGGCCAGGCTACCTATGATATACTAGGCATTGTCCTTCCTTTCAGAAGAAATGAAGACTTTACAAGTTCTTATGAGAAGATGAATTTTTAAAAAGTCTAGATAAATTCTGGAAGATAGATCTATATCTAAATAGGTAGAGATAGATATGAATCTGTCTCTGTCTCTCTCTGTGTGTTTCTGTCTCTGTGTGTGTGGTGTCTCTCTCTCTCTCTCTCTTTTTCCCTCTCTCTATCTTTCTCCACACACACACACACACACACGTGTGTATATATGAATATACATAGATATTCAATGCAATAAAGCTATAGTCTACCATTTTCTAAGACTAGTCAAGATCTATGGACATAAGATAAAGCCTTCTAAAGTCTGGTAGAATAGTTGCTCTGAATTTTCACATCAGAGGGAAGCCCTGAGGGGAAAAATACAGAGTCTTGGTTTCTTGCTGTAAATTTGGAGCCCCCAGGCCTGGGTTTAGAGACCAGTTTTGTTACTGACCATCAGGAAGAGTTTAACTTGTCTTCAGATGTGTTTTAGCTTGTGCACATTTTCTATTTATTTATTTTTTTTCTAGAAGGATTTCTATGATAGAAAGAAAAATGTCCCTACAAGAGAAAAGTAGAGTTTGAAACTTGGATCCATCACCTGATGGGGAATCAGGATCCCAAATTAGTTGAGTCAGATCTGGAGTATTACAAAGAAACCTGTCTTTTCAGAAATTTCTCAGATGTGACCTACTAATCTCTTTCACTGACTTTTCCAAATAATGGAGGTATTATTTTATTCCGTGACCATCTAATCTATCATTCTCATGTTACAGAAAAGGAAACTGAGACCCAGAGAGGTGAAATAATTTACCTAAGATCATGCAGATAGCAAACCTTATGGTCAGAACTTAAAGCCAAGTCTTCCCCCCCGCCCCAGATTCAGTGTTCTTTTGATTGTCTCTGAGAAGAAAGATATCACTCAACATAATGGATCTGATTGTGTCCTAACCTTTGATGGGCCCTAATCTTGCTTGGACCAAGAGTAGGGCAGGATCAAGGATGAAGTAGTTCAGAAGAAGTTTTGAAGGATGGTTAGATTTTGAAGTCTGGGCTGAAAATGAGGACATCCTTAAAAAGAGAATTGACTGAGTAAATGATCTAAATGAATGTAAAGGTCCTTGAATTGCCCGTGTTTGATGTGCACCCATAGACTTTCTGGAAAATTTCCATTCCCCAAATGCTTCAAAGCAGCATCTATCCCATTACTCACATTCTTTCTGATTGTGTACTTGAAATTCAAACCAGGCAAAGGCTTTGAGCTGAAAGGAGGATGAGCCCAGAAAAGGCTCTCTGCACAAAAAAGTTTGCCCTTAGTTAATGGAAAGGGAAAATGAGAACTGACAGGAGCTTTAAATTTTTGTTTGAGACAATGTCAAGAATCATAAAATTCTGTGTGTCAGGAAAAGAAGGAGAAGGAGGTGTATGGGACAGGGTGTGTGTGTATAAAGAGAGTGGGGGTTTATTATGAGTAAAAATTCTGTGAGCCCACTATTGCTTGGTTTACAGAAAAGACACTGAACTTTGAACCGAGAGCTTTGGGGGGAAAAGAAGATGCAGTCCTATACTTGTCATTTTGATCTTGATCACATCATTTCATCTTAAAAGAAACGTTCTGCTCAATTAATACATATTTTAGAGACTGTCCTATTTTTCTAGCTGATGAGTAGTCAATATGGAAGGATACAAAGGATAAGGCATGGTCCCTGGCAATCAGTGAAATCCAACAACATTCTGGACACTGCATGCTGGCTGATAGGGACACAAGGACTAAATGGAAACAGACCCTGACCTACAGATGGTGTTATTTGTTAAATTAATGAGATTCTAGACCAGTTCCAATGCTCTCGTGATGAAGAGAGTTATCTACACCCAGAGAGAAGCCTGTGGGAACTGTGTGGTTTACAATATAGCATATTCGTTTTTTTTTGTTGTTATTTGCTTGCATTTTATTTTCTTTCTCATTTTTTCTTCTGGATTAATTTGATTTGTCTTGTGCAACAAGGTAATTGTGTAAATATGTATGCATATGTTGGATTTAACATATATTTCTACCATATTGTATTACTTGCCATCTAAGGGAAGAGGGAGGGAAGGGGGAGAAAATTGGAACACAGTTTTGCAAGGGTTAATGTTGAAGAATTATCTATACAAATGCTTTGAAAATAAAAAGTTTTAGTAAATTTATTTTTAAAAAAAATTAATGAAATTCTGATCTAGTTTGAAAAACAGGAATAGAAGCAAAGCGTGGGCCTAGGAACCAAAAGATAAAAATTCTTGTCAATCGATGAATCAATCAACAAACAAGTACTTATTAACCATTTTCTATGTTCTAGACAGTGCTCTAAGCCCTTGGGAGAAGAACATAGGCCCACTTTTTCTTAAAATTTATTGTTTTCTTGGAAGGATAGCCCTGTGTGCTATAGGCGGCTATTGTTTATGAGCCATGTTTTCTGATTTACTAAGAGAGCTCTAGCCCATGTCCTGGAAAGGTATAATGGCTCTTTGGAAAAAGGAATGTGAGATGTCTTAAAGGGGAAAAAACAAGGAATTTTCATTGTGAGAAAGGAGAACTCCATGGAGCCTCACAATTATGGGAAGTCCAGAACTTGGCCTTATTCCCTGATTTCCAGTGAAAACTGCTGAAAGAATCTCATTTACTCAATTTAGATCTAGATCAGTTTCCTCATCAATAAAATGAAGAGATTGACTTAAATGGTCTTTAGAATGAAACCCACTTTTCTTTCCCTAAGTGCTGTGTTATAAGGTCTCTCCCAGGTATAACATTCTCTGTTCCAAAGTTCATCAATCTTTGAAATTCTTTATTCTAACACATCTACTTTCTTTTTTTTTTTCAAATTATCATTGTTTAGTCCTTCATTCATGTTTATCATTTTATATTTCTTTTCATTCGTGTGTTTCAACTTCAAAGTTTCTACAAAACTCATTCTTTTTTTTTTTTTTGCTAAGGCAATTGAGGTTAAGTGACTTGCCCACGGTCACACAGCTAGGGAATGTTAAGTATCTGAGACCAGATTTGAACTCAGGTCCTCCTGACTTCAGGGCTGGTGCTCTATCCACTGTGCCATCTAGCTGCCCCACACCTCTACTTTCTATGACACTCTGTTCAAAAGTTCCTTCTAATTTTAACATTATCTATTCTAAGATCCTTTTCAACTTTGACCTTCTCTGTTTAAAGATGCTTTCCATCTCTGAGATTGAATGATATTAAGTGAGATATGCATGTAAGAAAAAGTGATAATAAAGATCATATTTGAAATATATCCAAGATATAATAATTCATTTGAGGCAGGGCTACGTAGTTCCCACTACAGGCATATCCTAGAGATGAGAGAAAGCAGAGGCTTGAAAGGTATTGTCAGAGACCCACGCATCATTGGTTTTATGAAACAGAATCATCACCCAACTCTTCAGTGTTCTTTGTGCTTAAGACCTCAGGTGACTTACAGCACAGTCTGATGCTTGAGGTTTTGCAGAAATACATGCAATAGAAGAGAAAACAGAAAAATACCGAGGTAACAAAGCTCCCATAGTCATGCTGTTCCTCCAAAAAGAGTTCCCTTCTCATTTTCTTGCTATCCATCTTGTTAACAGCCAGGCTATGAGAATCAATAAATGGAACACCATCCCAAAGGCCCACACTTGCTGCATACAGGTAGCTGAACAGTGTTTGAGAGACTAACCTTCATAGGGTAGAGGTAGCAGTTCCAACTCCTTTTTCATGCAGATTGGCTTGGTCGGTCTCCCTGACTAATATAACTTAAAAGAGGTTAGAACAGGAAAATAATTCCTGAGAAATAGAATGTTAAACTTTCTTATACACTTATTATTTTAAAAAAATGCATTAGAAAGGCTTACAATAGGAAAGAACCCTGGGGTTAATAGTGGGAGGGATTTTTTTTTTGTTAAAGTGAAGAATTCATTGTAATTGGAATAATTTTCCTCTAATTTGCCTTTCTTATAAATTTGGATTTTCAAATACCAGGTTTGCAAAAAGCAAGCATCTCCAATCAAGGTAAGTAACTGCCTCTCATTTCCCATCCCCTTCTTGTTCTCTGACAATTCCAAAGACAGAATCACAGAATGCCAGAGCTGGAAGATACCATGTAGTCCAATTCTATCATTCAATAAAGGAGAAAACAATGTCCCAGAGACGGGAAGTGATTGTTCTCCTTCCTGTCTTCTCTAGAACCTTGACCCATCAATCATTCCTTTTTTTCATCTTCTTTCTCATCTTATCCTACAGACAAGCTTAAATGTCTTCTATCCTAAAATAAAATTCTTTTCATTGTGCCCTTCCCTCTAACTATCATCCTATCTCTCCCCTCCCTTTCACTGTGAAATGACAATGGACTCATCTCTACCCTCTGCTCACACGTCCTCATCACAAGCTCCATCATCGATTCTTGCCAAGCTGCTTTAAATTCCCACTTTACTTAACCTGTCACCTTCACATTAAAGAAACCCAATAGTCTTGTCAGATCTTGTTCTCTTTATATTTTTTAAACTTATTGATTTACTGATTCATTAATAAAATTATTATTGTCCACAAAACTACAAATCCATTAGATACAACTTGCTATTCTTTTTAAATATGTGATAAAATTATGTAATTTTCTTTTTTTTTTCTTTCCTCCTCCCCCTTAAAGGTTTTATTTTTCTTTTTTTTCTTTCCCTCATCTAGATATGGTTACCATTAGACACATACATACATGCACACACACAAATACACAAACATACCCTCACAATTATTCCATACATCTATTTATTAGTTCTTTGGTCTGGATGGAGTTTGTGTATTTCTTCATATGTCCTTCATAGTTAATCTGTATTTATAATAGTCAAAATAGCTGTCACTCAAAATCATTCCTAAGAAATATTGCTATTACTGGATACAATGTTCTTTTGATTCTGCTTATTTCACACAAGACTTTCCATGTTTTTTTTTTGCCAAGATAATTGATCATTTCTCATAGCACAGTAATATTTCATCACAATCATATACCACAACTTGCTAATTAATTCCCCAATTGATGAACATCCTTGCAATTTATACTTCTTTGTGATCACAAAGATAACTTGTAAACATTGTATAACATATAAGTTCTTTCCCCTAATCACCTTTGGAAATCAACTTAATAGTGATATTTGTTAGGTCAAAGGGTCCTCATTCTCCTCATAACCATGATTTCATTTTCTTGTATTGTGTAAACTTATTTTATTTTCATATAGCTTTCTAATATATGTATGTGAAACATGTACATATATATTTGGATATATATATATATATATATATACATGGAACATGTAAATATATTTATATATAAAAACATGCCAAGTCTCCTTTCTAACCTTCACTGTGTCCTGAAGTCTGTTAAAACTGATGTTAATTGGTTCCATAACATTACCTATCCATCTCACCCTCTACTATCCCCTTCTTTGTTTACCTGAAATTTCCCCAACCTGTAGGTCTTTTCTAGTGAATCCCATCTTTCATTATTTGGCAAAAGTATTTAAACTTCAGTATTTCTCCCTCCAGTGGATAGACTTGATTAATTTTTTTAAATATTGGCTTATTTGATCTCCTTGCTATCCAACAGACTCTCAGAAATCCTCTCTAAGCACCATAATTTGAAGATGTTGGTTCTAAAGGGACCAGTTTTCTTTATAGTCCAACTCTTATAGTCATACATTACTACTGCAAAAAATTATAAATTTTACTATGCAGACCTTTGTCTCTGGTTTTTGGTTTGCTGGCCAGATTTACTATACCCTTCCTTCCAAGAAATGAGCATCTTTTAATTTCATGGCTGCAGTCATTATCTATAGTGAACTTTGAGGTCAAGAACGTTAAATTTTATACTGCTTCCAATTCTTCTCCCAATAAGTGATAGAACTAATTTCCATAATTTTCCTCTTTTTTTGTTAACCTTCAAGCCAGTTTTTACACTCTTTTGTTTCACCCTTCACATTCTGCCATCCCAATGGTATTGACTTCAAAACTGAGATTGTTGACATTTATTCTGGAAATTCCAGTTTTTGATTCATCTAGCGTGCCATTTCACATGATGTACTATGTATATAAGTTAAATAAATAAGGTGGACAAGATATAGCCTTGTAATACTCCTTTTTCAATCTTAACCAATTATTTGTTTCATTTTCAGTTTCAACTGTTGCTTCTTGGTCTAAATAGAGATTTCTCATGGGAGAAGTAAGATAATCTAGTACTTTAATCTCTTTGAGGTCTTGCCACATTTTGTTGTCATCTACACAGCCAAATACTTCAGTGTAATTGATGAAGCAGAAGGATATTGGTTTGTTTTTTTTGTTTTGTTTTCTTTTGTTTTTGCTTTTTTTTTTCCTGGTCCTCCCTTGCTTTCTCTACTATTCAACAAAAGTTGGCAATTTGGTCTCTAGTTCTTCTGCCTCTTCAAAAACCTGCCTATTGTTCTGGTAATTCTTGGTTCACATATTGCTAAAGCTTAGCTTGCAGAATCCTAAGTATAACTTTGCTAGCAATGTTATGACTACAATTATTCAGTAATTTGAAAGTTCTTTGGAATTGTTTTTTTTTTAAAGGATTGGGTCATAAGCTGATCTTCCCTCTCCCAATCTAAGTACCACTGCTGACATTCCCAAATTTGCTGATATAGTGATGGCATCACTTTACTGATACCATCTTTTAAAATTTTAAGTAGATCAGCTGGTATTTCATCACTTCTACTAGTCTTATTGTTAGCAATGCTTTTTAAGACCCACTTGAATTCATTGTCTAGGATGTTTGGCTCTAGCTCAGTAATTGGACTATCATGGTGACCAGGTGTATTAAGTTATTTCTTGTGTAGTTGTTCTTTATATTCTTTCCACCATTTCTTAATCTCTTCGACTTTTGTTAAATCTCTACCATTTTGTTTTTTATCATAACCATTTTGCATGAAATCTCTTGATACTTTTATAAACACATATTTACTACATATACGTACATACAAACACTGTCTGTGTATGTATGTGTGTGTAGATAGTATGAGCTCTTTCAGGGCAAGGACCAGGTTCAATATGAATTTGTGCTCCATAATACATGTTAATAGTGAGTCAAACATGAACATGCTTACTAAAAGTTTATTGAATTTATTTCTTTTCCTATTTCTATCTCCTAGATCACTTAACAAAAGGATTTCATTATTCCCAATTTTGTTTCAACAAATCTTTCTTGGAAGCACAGGGTCTAGGATGAGGTGCACAAGGACATCCATATTTATCTGTTTTCTGCCCTGCTCAAACAGAGAAAGTGTTTTGTGTTTTGCTCAGGAACCTATATTTAAAAAATAAAATAAAATAGTATAAGTTGGAGTACCTTCAGAGATGGCCAAAGAGGATGGTGGACACATTAAAGGTCATGGAGTTGTTTGCATTGGAGGAAGGATATAGGGATACTTAGTCTGATGGAGAAGATAAGGTTTAGGGATTGTGTGAGAGCTGACTTCCCACATTTATCGGATTGTCTTAGGGAAGATGAATTTGACTTGTGTTCTGCTTAGTCTCAATGTGTGGAAGCTGCAGAGGCATATTTAGGATAGATAGAAGAAAAAACTTCCTAGCAATGAGCTTAGCCTCAGGCTGCAGCAAGGCAACCCTTCTATATTTTTTTATTGACCATGGCCTGGTTTTGAACTGCCATAAAAGCTTCCATTCTTATAACAAATCTACATAACTCAGTCATTTGTTTGAAACACCTTTGTTGACATATTTCTGGCTGAAGATGTTACCCATGGATCCCACTTAAAATATCTCTTAAATCCTTTGATATACACACATGAGATCCATATGATCTCATGAAAAACACATTACTTACCTCTTTTCTCTTATGTAATTTTTTTTACTAATGATATCAAAATGCTATTTGGTCTCATTAAATACAAAATTCTTACTCAAAGTCAAGGAAAAAAGAGTTAGAAAACATTCCACTTCTTATCATATGTCATATCAAAGGAACCATCCCTTTTTGGTAACATTTAACAATCCCAGTTATATGCATTAGTGAATAGTCTTTCCTTGTGCTTCATGAAAGATGATTTTCTTCTTACCCAATTATTTATCTAACTGTTTTACCTATTTATTGCTCACCTTCAGAATGCCTTTTATTCCTATTTCTCCTTTGTGACCAGGAAGTATTCATCTTTCTGTAGTTGCTTAAGGTTGATGGAGCCTATGTTTTCATTAAATTGCATTTTCAAAGGACACTTTCCAAATTACTTATTTTAATTTAGTTAATTCCAACATTATACTGTAAGATGGATATTGAATACATGTCAGTTGCTCTCAATCTGTTCTTCCTATTCAGCTCTGGTTTCAGTAAGTGTCTTAGCATAGTCAGCCTTAGTCATCTTATTTGCATCTGTTTGGTTGATAGATTTTTTTTTTTCCTGGAGATAACTATGGTATTTGTAGATATCACCTTCATCCATCAATGTGACCTCTATATGAGCTTGATGTCTTCTATCTCTTTTTTCTTTATCTTTGATTAAGAATTAATTTAATGAGACCAAATAACATTTTGATATCATCAGGAGGAAAAAAAAATTACACAAGAGAGATGAGATAATTAATGTCTTTTTGGCCAGGCTATATTGATCTCATCTGTGCATATCAAAGGATTTAAGTGATATTTTATGAAATTTAAGATATTTCATCTTTATTTTAGAAATCACACTTAGTTCTATTGAAGAGACATGCTAATTAATCTAATTCTAGGCAGAGCCATAATAGGCTCAAACTATTTCTTTGAAAAAATCCACATTTTAATTACCACTCTTCATGCCAATATTATTTTATTGGTGTGTTTTTTTCAGCATGTTTTGTTTGTTAGAGGCAGTGAAGTGACTCAGGAAGACTTGAGTTTAAATATCACTTCAGACACTTAGTAGCTATAAAATCTGGGACAAGTCATATAACCTTGGAGTGTTTTAATCCACAGGAAAAGGAAATGGCAAAACATTCCAGTAACCTTCCCAAGGTTTTCTTGGAATGCTATGGTGCCTGGGGTCAAAAAGAGTTGGACAAGACCAAATCATGCATCACTAATGTTTTCAAAAGGGAAGAATTTTTCATGTGGTCATCAAAAAATTAAGCATTCCCATTTTTGCCTCAGAAGGAAAAGCCATGAATGCAGGATTGAGTCAAAGGTTTTGTGATAATTACTAGAGACAATTTAAATGTTAATTGATTGTATACAATTTATTCCATAATTACTAAATTGATAAATATGTTTCTCTTTACCCTCCCATTGACTTTATGGTTAACTTTTTTCTGCCTCAAATACACACACACATACATACATGTATACAAGCATACATGTGTGTATATATATATATGTATATATGTATGCAAGTATTTATCCACAAATATGTTGTTTGTCCTTAATTCTTGAAGCAGACCATAACATTAGGGAAGTGCAAGTGAATTGGATACAAGTGAGCGAATGTTGTGCAAGGTCACCTGCCTCATTTTGCTCTCCAGAGCTATCTGGGTCCAATGGCAAGATAAAGATCGAGACAACTACATATGTGCATATACACATATATAATTTTCTTGTTTTTCTAAAATTTACTTTTTATTGATACAAGTTAAAAATGTTTGGTATAATTCATACCAAATGAATACACATTTAGTGTAAAAGGGGAGGGGTTATTGATGTTCCTATCTTTTGGTCATAGATATATTCTGTCTTTTATGATGAAAGGTGGGATCAGACTTGCACTTGAAAAGAAACTAGTTAGTGTAATTTATGTGTTATTAGGAAATAATCAGCCAATCAACAAACATTTATTATTGAATGTTTCCAAGATGCTAGACACTGTGAATTTAAACCAGTGAAAATGAACTTGTCAGGATCCATCATTTTCAGAAAGGCTAGAGTTTAAAATCACCCACCTTGGGATAAGGTTTTGTCCTTCATCAAGGATAGACAAGCATTCTATTTCTTGATTGACTTAACATTCATTATGTTTGACTGCATGTGACCACATAGATGATCAGGAATTTCCTTCATTCTTCTCAGGTTTTCTTTTATCTCTAGTAGCTTGATTCTTCAAGCTTCTATAATTTAATTTTTAGTTTGATAGCTTTTGTCCTTTATTCTGCTTTGAAGTCCTTATATGCAGATTTAATTTTGTAACTTTTTCTTTGTCATTTTTAAGGGATTTGTGATTTACATTTGCTTTCTGGATTCCTTTCCCAGCATCCTTTGATTAGGTAATATGATCTGGAAAAATATTGTATATATGTACCAGATAGATATGGATTTAATTATCTAATGTCTTTCTGAAAATCTTAACTATCCCAGCCTCAAAGTATTTCTGCCATGGTGGTATTGGCACTTGTCATAAGCATATTATTTGATCATTGTACTTATCTGTCTGTAGTTTTTTCCTATCGTGCTGTGAGCAGGTTCTGGAGAATTTTTTCACCTTCAGCTAAATAGAATGAGAGAATTTGTTCAGACTTGGTTATTATAATAAATGTCAGATTTTTGAATAATTTTGTTATGGTCAGCAAGTTGGATTTGTTCCAATCAACAAACAAAAAAACCACAACTTTTTTTTTTTTAAAGTGAATTCCAGTCTAACCATATCCATTTTCTTTGCAAAACCACTGGGAATATCAATAGTGAATTTGTTATCTGTGTGATCATTAGCTATCCATTTCTGTCATTTGCATGAAGTTTCTCAGTGAAAGCAGTGTTCAACTTTTCCCTCTTTAGACTTTAGTAGCTCCTTGAATTCATTTCTTATTTTTTTCTAATCTATGCATAGAGATGATTTTTGTATGATTTTTTTCACACCCACTGGAATACATTGCTCTGTTACTTGGAGCTGAGCTACTGATGACAAAAAAGCAATTTGAAACCATTTCCTATAGAGGTTGAGATGTGTTTCCATTTTTGTTATAGTCCTTGACATAATAAAATTATTTATGTCTCCAGTCCCTTTCATGCATATTTGTGGTTTACCAGTTTCTTTCTTTGTTTTTTTTGTTTTTGTTTTTGTTTTTGTTTTGCTTTTTGCTGAGGCAATTGGGGTTAAGTGACTTGCCCAGAGTCACACAGCTAAGGAATGTTAAGTGTCTGAGACCAGATTTGAACTCAGGTCTTCCTGACTTCAGGGCTGGTGCTTTAACCACTGTGCCACCTAACTGCCCCTAGGTTTACCAGTTTCAGTGGGCACTGCCATCTGACTGAAGCATTTTCAAGGATTGAAAGCATCCCTATTAGATTATGAACTCTCTCCTTGGGAGCAGGGTTTGGATTTTGCCTTTATATCCTCAGAACTTAGCACGGTGCCTAGAACAAAAAAGTGCTAAATAAATCCTTGTTCACTAAGTGTTTTGCCTTCATGGGGCACCTAGAAATTATAGCATTACCCTTGCTGCTCTATTCTCACAGCCTGACCATTGTGTTGAGTTGGGCTAACTCATCTCTTTTTCATATGAATAAAAATCATTTCTTCACACTAGTCAGAGTACTTAACCAAAAAGGGGCTCACTGATTATTACTGTTTTCCCCTGGTTCTTCTCATCTTTTATTTGACAGATTTGTGATATAAATGGCAGGTGGACAATTGACCATTCTTTAAGGATTCCTGTTGAAAATACAAGAATCCTTTCATTGAAAATATGTTTATCAGATTATTTTACAGGTGGTTAAAATAACTGCCTTTCACAATTAAATAAAATTAATGGGACACAAACTGAATTTCATCTGGCAAACAAAAGCATATTTGAAACAGCTTAATCAATGTTTCATGTAATTGTTATTAGCATCAGTACTATCATTATTATGACTATCCTGGGTTACCTTTAAGATTCCTACCAAGTCTGAAATTCATTGATTGGAATTTTGTATCTTTGATTTCTAGGATAATGGAAAGAACAGTGGAGGCTCTAGTTATATCTTTTTTATCATTTTTATGTCTAATCCATTATATTCCATTTGGGGGATTTCTTGGGAAAAATACTTGGGTGATTTGTCGTTTTCCTCTCCAGTTGATTTTACAGATGAAAAAACAGGCAAATAGAGCTAACTGACCTGTTAAAGATTACACAGGAGGTAAGAGTCTGAGACCAGAGTTGGATTAAGATCTGCCTAATACTAAGACCAGCCCTCTAGCAATTATATCTAGCTATCTGAAAGTTCTTCCTAAGGAGTCAGTGATTTCTTCAAGCAGATCCTAGATAGCCACTCATTTGGGTTTATTGTGGAGAGCATTTCTGTTTGCTTATGGATCAGAAAGCTGGACTCAAAACTTCCTCATTCTGAGAGTCTGAGATATTCATTTACAACTAGTTGTAGTGAATATTGGAATGCCCCCATTTGATCTGGGTTTGATCTAGTCTATCAGGACTGTTTTGACATGTTTAGGATTGGCTGTCTTTCTGCAAGGTAACATCTTTTCATGTATTAGGAAGCAGAATTAGTCCTGTCAGACAATGAACAAATGGATGAAAAAGGATTTATTAAAAACTGACTAAGCATTGAGTTTAGTTCTGGGAAGACAAATAGAATATCATGCAACCCCCTGTCCTTAAGGAGATTCCATTCCAGTCCAATAAGACTGCATTGCCGGGAAAGATGAAGGTCCTTGAGGTCCCTTGGATTCTCCAGCAAGGTAGGTGATAGTAATGCATCTTTTGTAATGTCATTTCTACTGCTAAAACTATATCGATTTCTGATAAGGAGCACTCATTGGACTTTGGTGGCAAAAAATTTCCTGGAGTAAATTCATAGCTGTATCTCCTAAAGTGGTGGGGACTGAAGGAATGGTTGCAAAGTTGCTTCTCTTCAGGGGTTTATTCCCTTGGATGATGATGGAAGGGGCTGGGGTGGAAGCTCAGCCAGTGCTCTGAGATGGATGAGCGGGCTATTGCGATATTCCTGGAGATCTTGGCCTGAACTTCTGATTGGCAGCTTCTAGTCAGTAGTTGGAACTGGTGGTGAAGCAATGACTGAGATAGAGATAAAAGGTATAAAAGAAACAAGGGAATCTCAGCCAGAGTGCCCCTGCCTCTACTCCACAAAACTCAATGTCGTAGTGTTCAATCAATCCTAGAGGATGGAATTAATCCATCCACTCATGTCCTTCTGGCTGTCAAAAGGGCTGTTGGTTTCTTTCCAGGGAGAGATCTCTTTATGATGTTTTTAAAATGAGTCTCTGAATCAATCACCAAAACCTGTCTTTGCCTATAACTGTTGTAGTAAAGCCCATCACTGGCTCTGTTCCTTTGATGGGGGGGGTCTATTGGGTTAAGTTAAAATGCACTGGTTTTGAGTGAAAGATTCTCAGACAAGATTCAGCAAACCCTCACCTGTAGGTATTCTCTCTGTTCCTCCCACCCCAAAGTCATTGTATTTGTGGCTATAACTCATGAACCATGTTGGGATTCATAAGATCATAGAGCAAAGATCTCAAGCTGGAAAGGGTCCTAGAGATTATCTGGTTCAAATACCATTATTTTATAGATGAGAGAACTGAGTTTGAAAGAGGAAAATGGAGGTGTCCTAATTCAATCAGCTAGTGATTGGGAGAGCCAGGTGTCCAACTGAGGTCTTAGGCCTTCCACTGCTCCTAGGCTTACTCTTTCTCTGTGTGGTTGGTCAGGCTGGAAGTCTTTACCACATTTGACAGTGTGGTAAAAAAGTGGCCTGTGGCTTCTGCCTAATAGTTTAACGGAATCAGAGAATCAATGGCTCCTGATTGAATCGTGAGTCATATATTGTGTTGAAAATTTAATGACATGCATGCTTAGTCTAACAGTTTATCAGATCATGTTTATTTAAAACAATCCACTCTTTAGCTGAAGCCCCCAGGCACAGAGTGGCTCAGATCCCATCAGATAGAATCAAGGATATCTGCCTTTAGCAAAGTGACCAATAGTCCTCACAGATTGACATTTACCTTAGTCCCTCTGAAGGGAGTATGATTGAGCCACTTAGAAAAAGAAACCACAAGAGAATAGACACATAGTGTCTAGAACATGATGACCACATGACCTGCAGGAGGTACTTAGGAAAGATTTGTTGATTAATTGTTGGATGAAATATTGGATGGGGGGTGCTAATACAGGCTACAGGTATACCTAGGATCAGATGTTTCGGAAGTTCTCTCCGATACTAAGATTCTGTGATAACCTCAAAAGCTGAAATATTTGTCAATGAAACTTCCCCATTGAATGAATGAGTGTGAATTTTGTCTGTTCCCAGAGCCGGGTGCTGAGTATGCAATTACAACCATGGATCAGCAGCTGCCAATCAGCAGGTTGGGCCAAGATCCCCAGGTGCTCAGTGGCTTGGAGTGTGTTTGTTTCTGAGTATATATGTCAGTCTGTCTCCTCTAGAAAGAGTGATAGCTATAGAGTTTTGAGTCTATTAATAACTACACCAATATCTATATCTGTATTTTTCTATATGTAAAATATAGATATAAATTTATAAAATCTGTTTAAACTCTATTGCTCTAACAGGGATACAGAGAGTACAGTATAGATTTAAAAACTTTGACTCTTTTCTTTCTTCCCTCTTTCCTTCTTCCCTCCCTCCCTTCCTTCCTTTCTTTCTTCCTCCCTCCCTCTCTCATTTCTTCCCTCCTTTCCTCCCTCCCTGCCTCTTTCTTTCCCTTCCTTCCTTCCTTCATTCCTTCCTTCCTTCCCTTCCATTCCCTTTCTTCCTCCCTTCCATTCCCTTTCTTCCTTCTTTCCCTCCCTCTTTTCCATTATATTTCTTCCTTCCTTCTTTCCTTCCTTCCTTCCTTCCTTCCTTCCTTCCTTCCTTCCTTCCTTCCTTCCTTCCTTCCTTCCTTCCTTCCTTCCTTC
>JAJPUD010000872.1:17930-81935 GCA_023553655.1 Myrmecobius fasciatus
TTCTTTCTTTCTTTCTTTCTTTCTTTCTTTCTTTCTTTCTTTCTTTCTTTCTTTCTTTCTTTCTTTCTTTCTTTCTTTCTTTCTTTCTTTCTTTCTTTCTTTCTTTCTTTCTTCCATTACCTACCTACCTTCCTTCCTTCCTCTCTCTCTCTGCCTCTCTCTCTCTCTCTTACTTTTTTGTAATTAAAATAAATTGATGGAATTAACAACTGTCATGTTATTGTAATATGCACAAATACCTTTGGTAAATTCAGTCAGAAGTCATAACATTGAGATACTGTTTGTCATACAAAAGAAACCCAAACAACTCTGGTTTAGGAGCTAGAAGTCTAGCTCTCCTGCTTATTGCCTGTGTCACAGTATTTCCTGAATTAAATCAAGATTTCTTATCCTTTTACCATGTCATAGATTCTTTTGTTAGTATGGTGAAAGCTTTCAGAATAATGTCATTAAATGCAAAAAGTAAAATGAGAAGAATTACAAAGAAAGCCGATAATATTGAAACCAATACTAAATATTAAAAACCAGAACAACCAAACAAACAAATTCACAGATCTTAGGTCAAGAATCTCTGGATTAGATAATATATGAAGTTCATAAGAACCTGAATTTTAGGGTAATGGAAAATTTTAGCAGAAATCTTTTCTAGTCCTGGCTCTTGTGATCTTTAATTATTCACTCAGTAAACATTTATTGATCTCCTACTTGGTTGACAGTCATTGTGTACTACATGACCTTGTGACCTGGGAGAAGAAATTTCCTATCCCTGAAACCCCATTTTTTTTAAATCTATAAAATGGGAAATGTGTGGATTCCCTTCTGGATTTTTTTTTCCTTTGATTGCACATCCATTCCTACTTCCCCTTTCTTTTCGGTATGTGAGCATTGTCATAGAACCTCAAGGGATTGGGAGGAACCCATTTGAAACAGTCTCGGTTTTAGACATGGCATGATTCAATATATACTAAAAATCCATGCAAAGTAGAAGAAACCCTCAGGAAAAATAGAGAATGAGATGTCTCCAATTAGAGTAAATTGCTTCAGTTCCCTGTAAGGAAAAAAAAAGGCAAAAAAGAACTTTGATCCTCTAATGGTTTAACAGTACTTTGCTTAATGTAAAGCTGCAGCCAATCCCATTTCTGCTTTCCTGATAAATTATTCAAATATCTTCTATTCCCACAGCCATTCGGCTCTATCCCTGATTAGCTGCTTGGGTCTCTCAACTGACCCCTCTGGGCATAAATTTTCCCCTATTCCAAATGAGAATAATAGCCCTTATCCTGTTCTGTCTCAAAAGCTGTGGGGAAGGTAAAATAACAGAATGATTCTCTGTGAAGGGCAGGGAATATTCTTGGACTCTAAAAGTGCACCCAACCTGAACTTCTCTGCATGGAGAACAGCAGCCATTTGGTGAAGGCTGAGTTTTTTTGAAGTGTGTGTTCAGATATCTTCCCTCTCTACTAAAAGAATAGAGGAGGGGTGATAGGAGATAACGTAGTGCATGGGATAGGTAAAAAAAAACAAACAACAACAACAACAACAAAAAAAAACACTACTAAGGACAGGGTGAAAAGAGAAAACAAAACTATATACAAGGGAGAAAATAGGATGGAGGAAAATATGGTAATCATAACTGTGAATGTGAATGGGATGAACTCGCCCATAAAAAGGAAGTGAATAGCACAGTAAACTGAAAAGCAGAATCCTACAATATGTTGTTTACAGATCTCTTCCTCTGGAGTTCTCAACCTGGCAAAGCTCCCCACTTTGTTCCAGGCTCTATACTCTGGGGATAGGCAAAATAAGTTGACTCTCTAGTTCTTATGACAACACTTCTGGTTCCAGAAAACAGCCCTCATTTGCCCCCTGAGTCTTCTCTTCTCCATGACAAACACCCTCTGTGCTTGTTATTTTGCAGCAGTTTTTATGTTATGGCATGTTAGGGCTCCTCCCTCTCCAGCCTGGTCACTGTTCTCCATTTATTCTGAACCTTCTGAGTATTCTTCCTTACCTGGGACTTCTAGACTTGAGAACCATGTGCAAAGGAGGCAGAGATTAGAGTAACCACTGTTCTGAGTGAAGATGATCACCTTCAGTTATAGACTGCCCCAAAAGCATTTTCCCTGAGTGTCTTCAAACTGACTTTTGCATGTAATATGTGATTAATTGGTGCATGTTGAATATTAATTCAGGGGGGCAACTAGGTGCCGCAATGGATGGAGCACCAGCCCTAAAGTCAGGAGGACCTGAGTTCAAATCTGGTCTCAAACACTTAACACTTCCTAGCTGTGTGACCCTGGGCAAGTCACTTAACCCCAATTGCCTCAGAAAAAAAATAGAATATTAATTCAGGGCAGTCAATTGCCATGGCTCCACACTCTGAGCTGTTTCTCCAGAAAGAGAAATAAGCCAACATCATTATAAAAGGATTTTTTAGGTGTCAGAAAAAGTGAACCTTACTTTTCTCTTTCTTGATGGATGCTCAAGGCCAATGAGTTGATTTTACTCTGCCCACCCTAAGGGTGACTTGTAGCTCCAGGCTATTAATCAGGCTTTATAACATTTACACAGCCCCAAAGTGAGCTTACACAGCTTTCAGCCAAAGGCATGGCCACCAGCATGGAGGATTTGCCAAGGGTTCCTCTTGGGGGTGATTCATAGAACCATAGAATATAAAATTTCAGAACTAGGTTTGACATTCTAGATAATTGAAGAGTATCCACTTTCATGTATCAGAACCATGCCAAGGAGGGCTAAATCACTTTCTTAAAGTTACAGGATTTTTGTACCTGAAGACTGGTCTTTTTAGTTTGGTTCAATTCTAAGTTGTTGGACTAAAGATGATGCATTTTAGGTTTTTTTTAGTCATTTTGTGTTCTATTTATATATATTAAAGCTTTATATTTTCAAAAATACACATAGATAATTTTAAATATTCACCCTTACAAAATCTTGTGTTCCAAATGTTTCTTCCCTCCTTTCCCCCTACTCCCTCCCCTAGATGGCAAGTAATCTATGTCAAGTGTACAATTCCTCTATATAGACCTCCATAATTATCATGGTGCACAAGAAAAATCAGATCAAAAAGGAGAAAAAATGATAAAGAAGATAAAATGCAATCAAACAACAACAAAAAAGTGAAAATACTACTTTATGATCCACCCTCAATTCCCACAGTCTTCTCTTGGGTGCAGGTGACTTTCTTCATCACAAGACCATTGGAACTGGCCTGAAGATGATTAATTTTTGAAAAGGGAAATTATGAAAACTCTGACAGGTGCTCTATGTGCTTTAAGCTGAGAGCAACCAACACTAGAAAGATTATAGTTCACTGTGAGAAAATGGAGGTTGTCTAATAGTGACATGTCTAATATTGTAAACTAAGTAACTGGCTTAGTCAGAACTAGAATCTCTCCCTGCTCTCTGCATGGTATTTTTCCTTTAATTTTTGTTGCTGCTTCATTTTTTATCTTTTTCCTCTTCCTTTCTTCTCCTTCTTTCCTCAATTTCATTAGTTCAAGAAACTCCATAGGAAGATAGTTCTTTTGACACTGAAGAACAAGTGCCTAGAAAACTGAGAGCTGAAATAATACTTCCAAGATCACCAAGGTCTTCTTGACTCTTAGGTAAGCTTTCCATCTACTGTGCCAGGCTGCTTCTCCAATATTGTAGTTATCATGGTTTTTATTGTTATTTTTAATCATTATTTTTATATCTTAATGTATTATACTTGGGAAGATGAAATTCTTCTAAACAGGTTAGTATTAAGAATCATTATCAGGAAAAGTTCCCCAAATTGTTCCAGATTCTGTCTTCTGGGGCCACGTAGAATGAGCTGAATCTCTGGTCCCTGTGGCAGCTCTTTTGGTTCCAGAAGAAAGCCCTCATGTTTCCCCTGAGTTTTCTCCAGGACAAACAACCCTTCTGCTTGTTCTTTTGCAGCAGGTTTTCATTGTCATGGTATCCAAACACCTCCCTCTTCAGTCTGGTCACTGCTTTCTGTTTATTTTTGATGTTCTGAGTGAGTATTCTTCCTTACCTGGGAATATGTAATTTCTTTGATTCCCCAATGGGATTAGTTTTCATAAAAACAAATATTGTCATTCAAAACTCAGTGGAAAATGCAATGAATGATCTTCAACATGTGAACAGCCAAAGCAATCATAGCAAAGTTTATCTTTTGCTAAAAGCTCTTCAGTTAATGCTGGAAGTCTTATTGGTCCCAATGATCCCCAAACATTCAGATTTAGGAGCCAAGTGATCATTAGGAAAGAATCACAATTCTTTGTTAAACCACCCACTGCTCAGAACTTCCAACAGACCCAAAGAAGAAGAGACTTCCTGCAGAAAAAGACTCTTATACCTGATATGTTAAAAAAAAAAAAAACAAAAAAAAACCAAAGCAAAACAAAACAAAAAACCATAGTTGGGCATGTGGTCTTTCCTCTGAATTCCGATTCTGCACTCAATCCTGTCTAGAATCCTTTGACTTCCAGACTATGGCTTAATGGGCAAAGGCATGAGAAAACTTAGTTACAAATCCCTTTTCTGATACTAAATTGTTATCATTTGTACTTTTTTTTCTAATAATGTGAATTTTGTGAAAAGCCTGTTTTCTGTAAGCCTCAGTTACCTCATCCGTAAATTGAAGCTAATAAAGCTAGTTCTTACCTTACAGAGTGGTTGTGTCAAAAGGAATAGATGGTACATTACAAAACTTTAAAGCACTAAAGAAATGTCAGCTATGGTCCCCGTGAAAGGAGTCTTTATAGTCCCAGGTCATTTTGTTCCATGTTACCGCACCCTACCCCCAACATGGTCAAGACATGAAAGAAGAAAATGTGATTAATTGGGAAAACTCTCACAACTCCAAAGAAAGAGCCAACAATGGAGAATGTCCATGTGGCACACAAGCCCCCATTAAGCTGACGGCCACCATGGTGGTTTTCTATGCATTTTATAACCTTTTGTACTGAAAACATTGGCAAAGCTCAGGTATCTGAGCAACTAATCCATTTAATACTGATTTAATTATCCCAGCATTCTGCTGGATCATTCTCCATGAAATACATAGATGGGGGCTGATAGAGACTCATCACAGAGATTAATGTCCCACCTGCCAACAATGTAATCATGGGGAGAAGAAAGTAAAACATTGTCAGCAAATGCCTTGGGATATATCACTTTGTAGTAGGTTTTTTTTTTTTATTTGAATTTTTAAAATACAGTGTATATTAATAAAAGAGTACATACTAAGCTCTGACTTTCATTAAATGTAGCAGCTGAATGCCTGGTTAAAATTCATGTTTCTACCTATAAGCAGAAGTTCATGATAAAGAGAATTCTCTGACTTCATTTAGCCTAAAGATATTGACATTTTGCATCCCAGAGACTGGAAATTGCTGCCTCAACTGAGAAAACGCCTATTCTCATTAGAAGGGTATTGTATTCCTCCCTGCCTCTGCTAATGATGATGCTTGCAAAGGAAACTGGACCAGTCCCTGAAGCAGACAGACTGGGTATGTGTCCCAATTCATTCATTACAAGAACAGCTCCATCGACCAAGCCAAGTCACCAAACTCTTACTAAGAGCCCATTTTATGCAAGGTGCTGTACTAGTGATTGGGAACACAAGGGTACAAACAAATGAAACCCCCAATGGCAACAGCAAAATGGTCTTCCCCTTTTAGTGACAAATAGTATAATCAGAATAGTATTATCAGTGTGAAAATCTGTGGACATAATTTAGAAAGACATAAGGTTCTGAGATTTAGAGCTATAGGTGTTCTTGGACACTGTAATACAACTTCTTTATTTAACAGATGAGGAAATGTCATCAAAAAGAACAAAAAGGGATGTGCTCAGGGTTAAACAGCAAATAACAACTTAGGAGAGGCAGGAAGTTGTGGAAAGCATGAATGCTGAACAGAGAGAGAATGTTTGGATATAGTAGCTTATAGAGGGGATATCTGAGGAATATCCCTTACCTTGCTTGTTAAATTGACATACAAGCAAATAGTTCAACTGGCTGACTGAGAGGTCAAGGTTACAGAGATCATGATTCTGAACTCCTAACATATATACACATACATGTACATATATATATGTATGTGTGTATATACATACATATGTATGTGTATAATTTTCTATTTACATATAAAATAATATTTTTGTTATACATGTAGATTCATTTTTGTTTTCTTTATTTCCCTATGAATCATATTGGGAAAAATCTGAACAAAAAGAAAAAATCATAGGAAAAAAAACAGAAAAAAAGTGAACATAGCATGTGTTGATTTACATTCACTCTCTATAGATGCAGATAATGTTTTCCATCCAAAATTTTTGGGGATTGCCTTGGATAACTGAATTGCTGGGAAGAACCAAGTTTATCATAGCTGATCATTGTGCAATCTTGTTACCATATGCAATGTTTTCCTAGTTTTGCTGGTTTCATTCAACATCAATTCATGTAAATATTTTCAGTCTTTTCTAAAATTTTAAGAGAACAATTATATTCCATTAAATTCAAATATCCTAATTTTCCCACCCATTCCCCAACTGATGGGCTTCCATTTAGTTTCCAGTTCCTTGCCACTACAAAAAGGGCTGCTACAAACATTTTTGCACATGTGGGGACCTTTCCCTTTTTTATGATTTTTGTGGGATTTTTGTAATGATACTGCTGGGTCAAAGAGTATGCATAGTTTTATAGCCCTTTGGGCATAGTTCCAAAGTGCAGTCCAGAATGTTTGGATCAGTTCACAACTCTACCAACAACGCTAATACAGGACTTCTTAACATTTAAAAAACCTGGACCCCTTTGGGCAGTTTGCTTATGAATCCTTCTTTTAGACTAATGTTTTCCAGAGATAAAATAAAATATATAGTTGAAAAGGAAACTTGATTTTATTGAAATAATGATGCATTTCCCCCAACTTAATTCACAGATTCCCTGAAATCAGACTTTAGACTAAGAACTACTGTTGTTTTTTTTTTTTTTTTTTGGGGGGGGGGGTTGTTTGTTTGTTTTTGTTTTGTTTTGTTTTGTTTGTTTGTTTTCTTTTTAACAACTTTCAGTGTCTTCTCTGAAACTGACCCGGTCCACTTCGGCAGCCCTCTCCCGGCAGTCCTTTTTTTCTGTCTATATTTTCAGTGCCGGCGGAGGATTCTGGGAAGATGGTGGAGCAGGTCAGTCAATTTCAAGCTCTCCAGATTTCTCCCACAAACAGAACAAAGCCGAGCCTCGGGGAGGAACACTAAGTGGGAAAAGCTAAGAAGACCTAAGGCAGCCAGGGGTCCTCCCGGCACTACCCGAGCAGATCCGAAGAAAGCCCCCAGCCAGGATTAGCTTGAAGTGCACCCACCTGCGGGCCAGCACGCACCCACAGCGGCTGGGGGAGGGGAGCCGGGCCGAGCTTCAGCTCCAACCACTGGAACTTTCACTTCCGCGGCTGCGGGAGCGGGCGGGGTCTGAGTTCGAGTTCTGGGAGGGAACCTGGGCTGGGCTAGGACCCGGCCCCCGGGCGACAAGGAGCCGACCCAGCGGGTGAGTGCAGAGGCCGGCAGGGGTAGAGGGGGCTACCTTTGGTTTGGGGTTCTGGGTCTGAGGGGAGACATAAAGTGAAGCTGGAGTCGAGAGAGTCAGAGATAGAGACAGAGACAAAGACAGAAAGAGAGAGAGAGACATGGAGAGAGAGATAAGTAAAGAGAAATAGAGGTTATATATATATATATGTGTGTGTGTGTACATATATATGTACACACACACATATATATACACACATATATATATAAATTGTATATATACATATATATATATTACATCTTTATGTAGAGAAAGATACATATGGAGAGATAGAGCTAGAGATAGGTAAAGAAAGAGAAAAACCTAGAGGTTATTTATATATATATATATATATAAAGAGAGAGACAGAGAGGAGAAAGAGAAATGATAGATTATATAGAGAAATATAGATAGATGATAAATATCTATCTGCCTCTATCTCTACATATATATATAGATACACACACACACTATACATACAGACATATATATGTATATATAAATATGTATGTGTGTGTGTTTGTATAAATATATCTGTGCTTAACTGTTGCCTGTTTGGGGGAGGGATGAAAGGGGGAAAAAGAATAAAGTAAAAAATGCGCCACAGGAAACAAAAGAATCTACAAGGAAGCAAAGGAAAGATGAATACTCATGAATATAATCTCTTCTATTATTACACATTCTTTCTTGAAATAGAAATTTACTGTTATGTATTTAGAATCTTCTCGATGTTCTGCTGGACACATGGCAATGTTTTATTTTATTTTGTTTTATTTTTCTTTTCTGTTTTTTCTTATTTTGTTTTCAGTTTAATTAAAAAAAGAAAAAAGAAAAAAAAAACCTGTTGGATCAAAGAATCTTTAAGGTCCTCCTCCTAGCTCTCCCATTCCCTGCTCTAAGTGTCTTCCTGGCTCTGCCACTTCCTTTTCTCCAGCCCCTTTTGGTTCTGACATTACCCTGAGGCCTGTCCCAGCTTTTCCCTTTCATGTTCTAAGGCCCCTCTCAACTCAGACCTTCCCTGTTCTAAGTCTGCTGCCAGATTTCCTATTGTTCTGCTATTCTTCTCAGTTCTGACATTTTCTGTTCTTTGATTTAATGCTACCCTCACCCCCATCTCTGACATTTTCTCTTTTTGGTAAAAGTCTTTCAGTTCTGACACCCTCTTTCAATTCTGTTTAACAGGCACTTCTTATGCACCTGTTAAGTTCAAGGCATCTTGCCAGGTGCGAGGGAGGGAGTCACAAATATAAAGCAGCACTTGTCCTCCAGGAACTAACACTATTATTGCTCTTATTCATAACGACCCTGAATAAGGGTTTATTATTATTTTATTAGGTTTGCAAAGAGATGTGTGTATATACACAATATGTATATACATATATTTATGTATATTTATATACTTTTACATATCCATATATATGTTCTTAGTGGCTAAGTAGATGTTATTTGCTTTTTCTTTTGTACAGATGAATATACTTAGGTTAAGTGCTTGAGATAAAAACAGCATACTGAGGTACTCATCCAAGCTAAAGTGAAGAGGCAGAGAGCACCTGTGGACTTTTCTGGTCCAAGGAATGGCTGGCCAGTTTGAGCTTCGTCTAGGACTATGAGGGCCCTGGTACCAGGCATTTCAGCCAGGAATATTGGGATGGTTCAATCTGTAGCTTTTTTTGGTTCTTTTCTTCTCCTACAAACTTGTTTGTTTCAATAGCGACAGGCTCACAATTTTCATTTTTCAACTAATTGGTTGAGAAATGAAGTTTTATGTGAAGAGGTGGTTTCACAGCTCTAGGAAGCTATAAATTCTGTTAAAAAAAATAACCCACCTTCTGTAAAAAGAATCAGTGGCAATTCCCTAAGGCCTTTTCCAGAGAGTAGTATAGTTCTGTCTCCAAACATCTAGTCCTTGCCAGATTTTCTCTCCTAGTCACCCATTGCATCAGAGAAGGGAGGGTCCTAGCCAAGAAAACCCCAAATGCCAATAACACCCCAAAACACGAAGAGTCAGACTCTCTGAATCAAGTAAATGACAACAATAGAGATCCATTTTCTGAGTTGGGATGGACTTGTTCAGTTGCATCTATCCTTAAGATACTATAATTTTTGTTCTGTTATAGACATCCCTGAAGTGGTCAGATCATCTTCACCAGATCACCCTGTGAAGAAATTCTTTGTTTCAAACTGTCTCTAAAAAAAGGACTCCCCATACTATTATCTGCAGGAGAGCACGGGAGTGAGACATTGGGGCAATCTGAATTTCCCGGTAAGAAAGAACAAATGATTGTATACATCGAGAGATGAACATGCTGAATTTTATAGGATTCAGAATGGGGTCATGGGATACCAAGATCATCTGGTCCAAGACTTTGATGGGATAGAGGAAGAAACTGAGACCTTAGGAGGTGAGGTTCCTTGCCCCTGCCTAAGCAGGGGAACCAAAAATTGAAGTCTTCTTACTCAAATATAGTATAACTAAGTGGGAGGCAGGCTGTTATAGAATAGAACAAATGTTGGCTCTGGAGTCTGAAGATTCAAATTAAAATCCAGCCTCTATCATTTATCATATTACTGATCTTGGAGAATTCACTTGATCTCTCTCGAGTCCTAGTTTACTCTATATAAATTGAGGGGGTTGACCTTGATCTTATAAAATGAAATTGATTAATACTCAAACTATAATCAAATACTATTTAAAAATATATCAAAAGGTTGAATCTTACATATTTTTAGATTTAAAATTAACATAGTTGTTCTTATCCAGGACTTTAGGCCAGGAAAGTGTATGTAGGAAAAGAATGACTTTCCTCCCCAGAAAACACTCTTATTTTAGCCAGGCATTTGTCTGCCTTCTGCACTCAGGTTCCCTTCTCTTAAGTGTACCCTAGTGTGGTCAGAAGGAAACGAAGGACATCTTAACACATATACTGAATCACTCAAAAACTCCATCCTTATTGTTAGAAATCTGATCTAGCATTGTTTCAGAGATGGAATGTGAAGATCTAGATAACTGAGGAGAGGCCATTGAAAAGAAATTAACTAAATGAATGGTTAAATTGCATTCTGGCTACTAAGACCCTGAATTTGTTACTTAATTTCTTTCTTTTCTTTTCTTTTTTCTTTTTTTTTTCTTTTTTTTTTTTCAAGGTAATTGGGCTTACATGACTTGCCTAGGGTCACAGAGATAGTAAGTGTTAAGTATCTTAGGTTGTATTTGAACTCAAGTCCTTTTGACTTCAGTACTCTATTGGCTTCCCCATCTAGCTGTCCCCAACCAATTTCTTCAACTAGAGACAGACTTATTTTTTTCCTGGCTCTCTTTCTGTATGGGGTTCCTGTATATTCTTGTGGATAATGGATGGATTTGTTGTCCTATCAAATAATCAGTCATTCCGTAAGCATTTATTAAATACTGCTGTATGCCAGGCATTGTGCTAAGTGCTAGGGATACAAAAATAGACAAAAGTCAGTTCTGTCCCCAAGTAGCTTACAATCTGATCTAATAATTGTAGTAATGGCAGTCATCATTGTTATAATCATTGTCATCATAACAGTAATCATCATCATCATTTTCATCACAATAGATAAAATTTCTACGATTTTCTTAGAACATACTTTCAATAACAAGCATTTGGTGGGCAAGGATATTGGAGCTGAAAGCAGTTTATGGCCCTGTCCTGAGTCACATAGCTAATGTTTGAGGTCTGAATTGACCTCATGTCTTTTATATTCAGCATTTCACTCACTGCACCTATTGGATGCATCAAATCTACTAGTAAGCAATCCAGAAACATTTATAAAAGTTTGATGTTGCCTAGCCTCTTTACCTGAGCCCCTGCCTTTTTGTTTAATCAACTCCTAATTCAGTTTCTTTCTACCTGGCTGGAATATCCTCTAGATTACGTTGTTTGCCTGGCTTAGAGTCCATCACCTCATGCTTACACACTGAATAAATTCTTCAAGTCACCGTGGGTTGTAGATGGAGCAAAATCTTCCCCCTACCCATGACATCTTCTTTATTTCATATTGATATAAAATAAAATAAATTACTCTTATTATCTTGTTTTCCCATCATTTATCTCTTAGGTAAACCCTGCCTTGCTGCTCCCATTCCTGATTTTTTATCAATGGCTGAAAGATATGGGTGTTTAGATACTAGGCAGATTAAAATTTTCAGCTACTTCCTTCAGTATTCTCTTAAAATTTACAATATGGTGGTTGTGATGATGAGGGAGAGTGGGGCTGCTAGTGATTCAAACATGCAGTCTTGCGGATTAAGAGCAGATGGCTATCTCTAGCCTTCTGTAGAACCCCAGATATTGGGGAGAAAAAAAAAACTAGGACATTATCGAGTCCTATCTCTTCATTTATTTTGTGCCCAAAATGAGTTCCAGAAAGAGAGGAAGAGATTACTCCAAAAGTAAAGCAGCAAGTTTGTGGTAAGATCAGGAATATCAATCTATCAGTAGGCATTTATTTATTAAGCATCTATAAGCTTTATTATATTATTATTATATATGATATACTATTATTATTATATAAGCATCTATGTGCCATATCCTGTATTAGGCACTGAGGCTGCAAATACACTCAATGAAACAATCCTTACTGCCCATGTGCTTGCACTCTAAAAGGGGAAGCAATGATGTCTCCTGATTCCCAGTCCCTAGTTCTTTCCTCTGACCCAAGGTTCCCTTCAGAGATTAGAGGCCTATTCTAAGGACCTTAAGTTCCCATCAACTCTGGGTCTCCTACTTCAGAAGACAGGTGGCCATAATCCAGTATTCATATCTTCTCTACTTGTCCAGCCATCTTGGTTTGCTTTAGACCAAATATCAGAGTTTGCCCCTACAATTTGGTCCCCTTTCTTTGTGCTCAGTGGATTGGACTGATGCTCAGCTAGTGACACCCTATTCATACAATCAGTATACTTTTATTTTGTGGGTTCAAGAAAAGAGATCTTCTGTTTTCTAAGTGCGGCAATCACCACAGAAATCAACAATACAACCCCAAAGAAGTGTTGGGTTTTTGCAGTCTGAGTGCCTGGGCCAACTCATATCTATGTGAATAATATAGCAATGCACACAAACTTATGTCTACAGTACTCCATGATGTTTACTGGGGGTAGGATATATAGAGTTCGGGGAAGATATAGATTTGACTTTCATGAAACTCATGGTCTTGTGACATATAGGTAATTAATGCTGTATGTTAGTGCTGCAGAGTGAGTCAAAGGGATTAGAGGTCTGAAGGTCATGGTTATTACTGAAGGGAGATTAGTAGGATTATAAAAAGCAGAACAAGTAATTGTTTCACAGTAAGCAAATGATACTTAGTTTCTGCCTATATATTCTATATACACATGCACTTTGAGGAGTAACAGTAACACTAAGAACTAACATTTATGTAGTGTCTACTGTGTGCTAGGCATTTTGCTAAGACCTTTTCTAAATATTATCTCATTTGATCCTCCCAACCTGGGAGTCAGGTGCTGTTATTATTCTCATTTTATAGAGGGGGAAACAGGCAAATGGAGTGACTTGCCCAAGGTTACATATATAGGCCAATACATTATCTGTAGTTAACTTTGAATTCAAGTTTTCTCTGACTCCAGGACTATCATTCTAGCCACAGCACCACCTAGCTATCTAATAATCACCACCACCAACAAGAACAACTTCTCCTTTTCCTCTTTCTACTTTTCCCTTTCTCCTTCTCCTTTTCTCCTTCCCCTTTTCTCCTCCTTTTCTTCTTCCTTTTTCTCCTCCATGACCATAATAATCCATCATCACTATAATAATAGTCGTAGGAATTTGGAATATTCTCTAGAGTATTTGCAATTTTACAAAGCCCTTTCCTCATCATAGCTGTTGAGCAAGAGTCATTATCTTCATTTTTTTTTCAGATAAGGAAACTGAGGAACAAGAGAGGAGAAACAACATATACACAACCACAGAACTTGTCAGCAATAGGCTATCCAACCCTGTCAGTAGCTAGCTATGTGATCTTGTTCACTTAATAACTGAAGTCTCCATCCCTTCCTTTGTACAGATGGAAGGTGGGTTACATGATCCCTAAGGGTTTTTTTCAAGTCCAGTTCCAAGAATCTGAGCTCAGTGTAATTTTCCTGTCTTCCATCTTTCACATAAAAGGATATTTAAACAGTATGCTATCTTAATTTCTGGCGATACTGAGTTGAAAGAGATGTTTTTCTTCTCTTCAAGTAATTTAAACACTGTGTATTAGAACTGTCACTAGAATGAGAATGTCCTTTATCAGAAACATAAGTGTCTCTGAATGGGTCCCATTAAGCATACTAGGCATTGTTTAAGAAGTGAGTAGCTCAGAACTGAAGGATGAGAAGAGAAAAAGTGTGTCTAACATGGCTCCTACATCTTTTTTCAATCACAGAAATGGGCTTTTGTGTCTGACAGAGCTCCTAGTGAGTTTCCTTATAAACTACAGCACTCAGTATTTGAAATGGGGAAGATTTCAAGAGCTATTCACCATACAAGGCAGTGCTTGGGTCTGCCTCTCCTATATATGCTCCAAATATGTCCATGGAGCTTATAACAACTATTCCAAAGTTAAGTTGTTTCCTGACATTGTGTTGTAACTTCACAAAGTATTTAGATTTATGCTGAGTGTTTTTATTTCACTTTGTCCTGAATGGTCAACAGATCTTTCTTTTCACCTTTTAGAAAACCTATGGATATGAAGGTCAAATCTTTCGAAAGGCAGCTCCCTGGAGCTTTGGTCAACAGTGCAGAGTTCCATTTGCAAATCCATTTTGACACTGTGTTCCTGACAATTTTTATCAGTCACTTTCATTAACACATAGATAACAGGATCTCCCAAATCTTAAGATGATATCAAGCTGAGAGGGAGAGTTAACTCGTTGGGCCACAGTCATCACCTCCAAAGACTTTGATAGGTTAGAGTTCTGGGCTAAAGATGAGAAGATAAAGTTCGATTGGAATAAATTCAAGTCAATTTGATAAGTACAAGATGGAGGAAGCAACATAGAAGGCAGTTTGAGAAAGATCTGGGGGTTTTAATGCACTTTAGTAAATTCAACAGGATTCAAATATGTGAAGTGGCAGCCAAAAATGATCGTGAAATCATGGGCTGCATTGAGAGGTAGAGCTTCCCAGAATAGGGATGGAATAATGCTTCTGTCCTTTGCATTGGTCAGACCTCATCTGGCAGATGGTATTCTATTCTGGGCACCATAGCTTAATAAAGACATTGACAAGTTGGAGAGTGTTCAGAGGAAAGCAACTAGAGTTAGACAGGGCCTTGATTCCTTTTCAAGGGGGCAAGGTAAAGAAAACAGGGGTGTTACCTTGGAGAACAGAAGGCTAGGGGAAGGAGTCAAGGACTTAAAGTATATGAACAATTGCTATCTGTAAGAGACATTTGGAAGCAGTTAGTTGGTGCAGTGGATAGAGCAACAGCCCTGAAGTCAGGAGGACCTGAGTTCAAATGTACCCTTAGACACTTAACACTTCCTAGCTGTGTGAGCCTGGGGAAGTCACTTAATCCCAATCCCCTCAGAAAAAAGAGACATTTTACTTGGGTTCTTTGCTCTCTGAGTGCAGCATGGAGTGGGTAGGTGGGTAGATGATGAGTAGAAATTGCAAATCGGTATTGATATAAGTTAAAAAAAAAACAATTCCTAACCTTGTGAGCTGCCCCAAAGTGGAATGGTCTTCCTTATGAAGTGGGTTTTGCCATCAGTTGATGTCTTCAAGCAGAGTTGGACATGATGGTTCCTTGTGTGTTTGGCATGTTCTAGATGGTTCCTATCTGAATCATTATTGACTATTGCCTTTATAAGTTTTAGGAGAGATTGTTCAACCTTCTTTCATATAACTTAACCAACTGAATTGTTCCAATAAGTTTGTAAAGAGAGTGCCCATGGATAATTATCCCCATATCACAAATGAGTAAACTGCGTCCAAGAGAAATCACAAGAAGATCAGGTTATAGATGGAAAGAACCCTGTAGATCATTTCATTTAGCTTAGTTTTTCATGATATGAAGAGACTTAAGAGGGGAAAGGGTTCATAAGTGACAAAAAAGAGAGTTTGAAGCTAGGTTATTTTAGTCCATTTCTAGGATTCTTCACATTATAAACACTGCCTGTCAGATGGAATAACTTGACTATCATCTCATCAGTTGACAGGACTGCCATGCTGTGAATGATGGTCAATATCTTTCATGCTGCTTTTGTGGAAAGCACAAGCTGTCGCAAGAGAAACTTTTGGTGTTAGCACGAATTGTAATTACCTAGAATGTGTTTAGTGTATAACATCTCCACCTTCCTGTCCCTCTTGCCAGTCTCTCCAATGTACTTTTTGAGGCAGTCCGTGTTTTCTATCTGAATACTCCTGGAGAGAAGTGAATCAAGTCTCATGAGACCTGCAATCCAGTCTCAACTCTGACATCAACTAAGTTCCTGTGAAATAGTCACTGTGGTCCTCAATTTCCATTTCAGTGAAATAAGAGGAAGTAGACAAGATGACCCATTTCCCCTTAAAGCTCTGAGACCCTTTGCCTTCATTCTAGTAGTTTGTGTTTTCTGATGCAAAATATCTCAGATAAGTCAACTCTGGCAAAAGTTTTATGTCAGATGGTTTTCCATCTGACATAAAAGTTGCAATGTGTGTGGATAACACCTATGGAAACAGGAAGCATAACTGCTGTATTTGTCCCTGTGATTTGAGTTATAGCAAAGACCTGGGTTTGAAAATTTCCAAGAAATTGGTACTCAGAAAGCTGAAACAAGCATGACCTTTATTACTATGTGGTTTAGCATGCAGGTATTAACAAAAATATTCAACTACAAACTTTATGGTAATTCGGAAAGACAGATTCATTTACAGGGAGCAACACCCAGAGTCAGTGACACTCATGTGATGGAGGGAGATGGGTAGTAGATTTCAAGATCTAGGTGAGAGTACATGGTTAGAGTGGGGTATGAGTAGGGAAGTTTTGTACCTTAATGATGGAATTGTTTGAGAATATATAATAAGTGGCAGATATGGGAGCAGGCATTTTCAATTAGACTCAGATGTGGGAAAATTCATCAGATTTGAGTTTCTAAATCAAAAGGAGATATTGGGTGAAGGTTTGAGTTGGTAACTAGAGGCTCCAGAACAGTTTATTGATACAGTCTTGACAGATGGCCAGTAGCTTTGTCTAATAAGGAGCCATGATCATTTATATGTTTGACACAGAGTCAGGATGAGTCTGGATACTGGTCAAGTACAGGCTGTCTGTCAATGCTTATGTGTTGATGGTCATTCAGACCACTTAGCCTGACTCCATATTCAACTCCTCTAACTTAACACTGCCACATCAAATGACATTTCAAAAAATCACAATGGTGAAAGGGGAATAATTCTAACAGAGAATTAGAAGACCTTGTTTTGAATATTTGCTCTCTTTTTTGCTTTAGGTGACCTCAAAAAAATAATCCACATATTTCCTCCATTTCTTGGGGAGGTGGATGGCAAGGAGAATTCTCCATCTGTGTGTCCAGGCCTGAAGGAGGCAGCATGTGCTGCTTAAAGCCTGTGGCTGTCACGCGGAGCTAAGCTCTATTTTAACTGAAAATAACTCAATAGGTCTGGAGCCTTCTGATTTGGATGCTTTATGATATTAAAACGAAGCAAAACAAAACAAAAACCACTGTGTTTAGTCAAAATCAAAACAATCATAATTCTCCTTGACCAAACTGAAAAACTGTGATCTATTTCAGATGGAGGAAGGATGAAGGAAAGCTATGTTGAATATCCAAATAGGTGAATACTCTTAACTAAGGGTTTTTCACCTTTTCTTTTTCTTTCCTTTCTCCCATGACCTCCATAACTTGCCAAATGAAACAGGATCCTGACAACTGGAGCTAGAAGAGATCTCAGAGGGGCTGTAGGTCAAAAGTTCCATTTTATGGAAGAAGTATTGAGCCCCAGAGAATGGAAGGCATTTCCTCAAGGTCACATAACTAATAAACAGCATAACAGGGAATCTAGGCCAGATCTCCTCACTGCAAATTCAGGGTTCCTTTCATTATAACAACACCTTTTTGATATAAGATAGAGGGTTATTCTGGCAAAGGATAGCTCCAACTGATATTAGAAAATGTGTGTTTTTCTTCCATTCTTTGCCTCAGTTTCCTTCTCTGTAAAGTGGGAATCATAATGCTTATGATATTTATTTCACAGGGCTATGTGAAAGGTGTGTGCATTGGGGCATGTATGGGGAGGAAGGGTTGTATACCTCAAAAGTCCTCCAAAAATTGGAGCTATTTTGGATATCACAATTGGTATCATTGGTACTTTAAGACCAAGGCAGAACAAATCCCACATATCCTGAGCAGGTCAATGCACAGCTGGCTTTCTAAAAGTCCACATTTATCCTGGCAATATGGTCAGGCATGGGTGAGTGCTGTGCAGGATTTTGCCATGCAGAATTTGGATAAAGAAATGGACAAAAGAGACCAATAACAGTTCTTCTGCCTCTCAATTCCTTATTGTTCAGTCATTTCCCTTGTGGCCAACTCTTTGTGATCCCATTTAAGGTGTTTTTGTTGTTGTTTTTGGCATTTCCTTCTTTAGCTCATTTTATAGATGAGAAAATTGAGGCAAATAAGGTTAAATAGCATGTCCAAGATCACCCAGTTAGTGAGTGTCTGATGTGAGATTTGAACTCAGGAAGATGAGTCTTTTTGATACCAGACCTGGCACTTTATGCATTGTACCATCTAGCTATCTCTTCATTCTTAAGGAACCTTAAAACATGAACATGGTAATATGATGGTGGGGATTGGGCCATAGATAGGTGTCCAACAAACCTGCTGCTAACTTCTCAGACATCTTTGGATTTGTGGAAAAAAGAGATGAGGGTCATGAAGTAATAGTACATTTTAATCTCTTTTGCTCTCTCCTGAGAACCCCATACGTTCACAGGGGAGGAAGAGCACAATGAAAAAGCAAACTGACTAGGATATTATTTTTCTTTTTTTAAAAAAAATATTAAAGCTTTTTATTTACAAAACATATGCAAGGGTAATTTTTCAACATTGACTCTTGCAAAGCTTTCTGTTACAAATTTTCCCTCCTTCCCCTTACCCCCTCCCCTAGATGGCAGGAAATCTAATACATGTTAATTATGTTAAAATACATGACAAATTGAATATATGTATGCATATTTATACAGTTATCTTGCTGTACAAGAAAAATTGGATCTATAAGAAAAAAATCCTGAGAAGGAAAACAAAATGTAAGTAAACATCAATAGAGTATAAAAATGCTATGTTGTGGTCCACAGTCAGATTTCACAGGCCTCTCCCTGGGTGTAGATGGCTTTCTTTATCACTGAACAACTGGAACTGGTTTGAAGCATTTCATTGTTGAAGAGAGCCATGTCCATTAGAATTGATCATTGTCGTTGCCATGTACAATGATCTCCTGGTTCTGCTCATTTCACTTAGCATCAGTTCATGCAAGTCTCTCCAGGCCTCTCTGAAATCATCCTGCTGGTCATTTCTTACAGAACAATAATATTCCGTAGCATTCATATACCATAATTTGTTCAGCCACTCTCCAATTGATGGGTATCCATTCAGTTTCCAGTTTCTAGCTACTACAAAAAGGGCTGCCGCAAACATTTTTGCACATATTATTTTCAGTTGATGCAAATGCACTTGTGGAATAGAAATGGGGTGGGGTGGTTGCTCATGAAATGAACAATTTTGGGATTACATAAACATCAGTATGATTTATTTATTGGAAGAGGCTACTATGAGCATAAGACAAGGTCATGGATAACATTTGCAACTAAGATGGTGGTTATTTTAGGGAAATGTCAGTCCCTACTTCTAGTAATCCAGTTTGACCCAAGCAAATTATAAGTCTAATGAAGAACTTTAGAGATAGAATCTGAAACTCTGAATTTAAGATTCAGCCTCAATATATCCTTTTAGCCAACTGATACTGAGCAAGCACTTCAAATCTTATATTTCTGTTTCCTTACCTGCAAAAAAGATATAAGAATACTGACTACATTCTCCTAGTTTTATAACTCTAATATAGATATTATAGACGCAAACTATTATAGATGTAAACTATTGTGATTAGTGCCTCTGAGCTGGAGATGATCTAGAGATTCTTCTCTCTTTGAGAGTAATGTGTATATATATATATATTTTTTTTTTTTTCCCTTCTATCTTCAGGGAGAATCAGAGAAGTAGAGGGCAAAGGAAGAAGAGAATAAAGGAGAGAGTAAAATAGGATTAGAGAGAAGAAGAACTGGAAGGAAAGAAAGTAAGTTCTATTGTTTTATGGATGAAGAGAAGGGAATCTATTCTAAGCAGAATAAATGGTCTAAAACTTGTTTGTTTTTCAGAGCGACCTTGATTTTCTTTGCATCTCCTTGACCAACTGGAATATATTCCAAATGCTACTGAACCTGTATCTATTTCCATTGATGAGATGGAAAGAGAGATTCTTCAGTGTCAAGCATATTGATGATTACAGCTTCTCAATGACTCTGTATGGAATCAGCATCTACTGAGCAAGAGAAAGAGCCCATTTGAAACCAAAAAGTTATGATCTTCCTTCTAATTTCTCCAGAGGGCTCCATGGATTTCTCAGCAAGGAGAGTCGGAATAAAGCCAGGTTGTAAAATCATCAAGGAGATGACTGGTCCAAAGTGTGGTTTTTCTTCCTCTAATCCCTCTGGACTCAGTTAACAATAGGAAGATATTGATTTCTGTTGAAGAGGAACATTAAGATTTATTGACCCAAGACTTGACTATTGATTAAGGAAAGAGCAAGGTCAGTGTTTACCTCAGAGGAGAGTAGATCTTGATCTTTTGTGAAGTATGAAGTCAATATTTGTTGTATTCAGCTTGTCACTCATCTGCTGCATGGGGGACTGCCCATTTTCAAGGTTAATCTAGGCAACAATGAAACAGCAGTCTCTCAGGGGGCAGATCGAACTTCACACAAGAATTCCACACTCATAGTTTGATTGACTTGACTGTGCCTTGATATTTGGGAAGAACTGCAAAGATAAAACCATTGTTCATCTTAATCTTCTATCACCTTACAGTCAAACTTGCTACCATTTAAAATCGTCCAGATTAATGGCCATTAAAGATGAGTGAATAATGACAATGAAACCGAAAGCAACACTGGACCTGACCTCTTTGCTTTATTAGTGGCAGAACTCCTTCCATTGATGAAACTCACATCACTTCCAAGTCTTGGAAAGCAACCTTCTGAAGTTGTCTCACAACATCTACAACAATAACAAAAGTCATGTGAAAGTGGTCAACTTTCTGTTGCCAAAGCTCTCTGCACTTAGTCAAGCTGTTGCTTGCATGACCAATGCATAGTCCTTCCTTGGGCCATGCTTAAAGCCCTTTACACCTTAAAGTAGGAAGGACTCAGAATTAGGTTTAGAGGATGTTGAGATGTGGAATATGGATTTGAATATTGATTCCCAATTTTACCAATGCTCGATTATAGGAAAACTACTTAACGTCTTGGAGTTTTTATTTCCTTATTTGAAAAATAGGACTAATTATATCTGTTCCACTTATCTCATGGGGTTGTTTAGAGGATCAAAAGAGAAAGCAAGTATAGAATGCTTTGCAAACAATAAAGAAATATTAGCTAATAGCAGTACCAGCAGTAGCAGTAGTAGTTGATCGCCATGGTGGCAGTACTCATAATGAAATGCAATTAGTGGTGGTAAACATGGTGGCAGTGGTTCCTGCTTGCAGCTTGGCTTCTGTGGGAAGAGCCTCTGACAGTCCAGTCATGATGAAGTATAGAAGAATGGTTTTTATTTCAGTAATTGTAGGTGATATTTGTGTATCACCTTATGGCTTACAAAATGATTTGTATCTGCTCTCTCATTAGGTCCTTGTATTATATCTTTAGTCCATCATAGCTACTATCAAATCCGCCTCCTCTTTTGGGGAGACTGAGATTGGTATAGTAGAAAGAATTTGGGAGTGAGTGGCAAATGGCCAACTTGCACTTTTTATCTGTGTTGACTTTAGGCAAGATCATTCACTTCTCTGAGGAGCAGTTTCCATTATCTGTCATGTGAGTGTGCTATGTGATGTGGCCTTTAACTAGCTTTTATGAAGACCCAGTGTGGTAAAGGGACTTGCCCAAGATCAAACAACTAGAAACTGAACATTGAGGTTATTCACCCAGATTTAGAGTTCCAGTTTTCCCACATCACATCAGGAAATATTAAATCTTGATATCAGTCCCCCACTTGGCTTATTTAAAATTTCTCCCATTGTGCTTGATTCTGTTCCATGGGTCACATAGAACAAAGTGAATCCCTCTTCCATGTGTTAGCCCTTAAAATCTTTACAAACAAATCGTGTTCCCTTCATTTCTTTTCTTCTCAAATTTGTTGCCAAAAAAGAATTTGAGTACATTATTGAATGCAAAATGTATAATTATGATTCTATTAAGTTAACAAGTTTATGTACAAAAAAATAACTAATGAGGACAAAATTAGAAGGGAATCAATAAACTGGGGGGAAAATTTACATTCAAGGGTTCTGATAAAGGTCTCATTTCTAAAATATATAGAGAATTGACTCGAATTTATAAGAATTCAAGCCATTCTCCAATTGATATATGGTCAAATGATGAAGAAATTGACAACTTTTTTAGTGACATGAAAAGATGCTCTAAATCACTATTGATAAGAGAAATGCAAACTAAGACAACTCTGAGGTACTACTACACACCTCTCAGATTGGCTAAGATGACAAGAAAATATAATGACAAATGTTAGAGGGGATGTGGGAAAACTGGGACACTAATACATTACTGGTGGAGTTGTGAACTGATTTAACCATTCTGGAGAGCAATTTGGAACTATGTTCAAAGGGCTATCAAATTGTACATAACCTTTGATCCAGCAGTGTTTCTACTAAGCCTGTATCCTAAAGAGATCATAAAGGAAAGAAAGGGACCCATATGTGCAAAAATGTTTGTGGTAGCCCTTTTTGTAGTGACAAAGAACTGGAGACTGAGTGGCTATCCATCAGTTGGGGAATGGATGAATAAATTATTGTATATGAATGTTATGCAATATTATTTTTCTATAAGAAATAATCAGAAGGATGGTTTTAAAGAGGCCTGGGAAGACTTATGTGAACTGATGCTAAGTGAAATGAGCAGAACCAGGAGATCGTTGTACATGACAACAGCAAGATTATATGATGATCAATTCTGATGGATGTACCTCTTTTCAACAATGAGATGATTCAGATCAGTTCCAATAATCTTGTGATGAAGAGAGCCATCTACACCCAGAGAGAAGGCTTGGGAACTAAGCGTGATTCACAGTATAGCACTTTCACTCTTTTTGTTGTTTGTTTGCATTTTATTTTCTTTCTCATTTTTGTCCAGTTTGATTCTTGTGCAGTATGATATAGAGGAATTGAACATGTTTAACATATATTGGATCACTTGCCAACTAGGGGAGTGGAGAGGAAGGGAGTAAAAACAATTAGAACACTGCCACCATGGCGATCAACTACTACTGCTACTGCTGGTACTGCTATTAGCTAATATTTCTTTATTGTTTGCAAAGCATTCTACACTTAACTATCTCTTTTGATCTTCCAAAAAACCCCATGAGATAAGTGGAACAGATATAATTAGTGGAACAAATATAATTCTATTTTTCAAATAAGAAAATAAAAACTCTAAAACATTAAGAAGTTTTCCTAGGATCAAACATTGGTAAAATTGGGAATCAATATTGAAATCCATATTCCACATCCCAACAACCTCCAAACCTAACTCTGAGTCCTTCCTACTTTAAGGAGTAAAGGGCTCTGAGCATAGCCCAGTCATGGACTATGTGTTGGTCATGCAAGGAACAGCTTGACTAAGTGCAGAGAGCTGTGGCAAAAGAAAGTCGACCACTTTCACGTGACTTTTGTTGTTGTTGTAGATGTTGTGAGACAACTTCAGAAGGTTGCTTTCCAAGACTTGGAAGTGATGTGGGTTTTGTAGGGATGAATGTTGAAAATTATCCATGTATATAATTTGAAAATAAAAAGCTATAATTAAATAAATAAAAAAAATAAAATTGGATTATATGAAAAAATAATTAAAATTAATTAAAATATTTCTTTTCTTCTCAAAACTAAACAGCTCTCACTACTTCAGTTTCTTTTTCTAGGGCCTGATCTCCAAGTTCTCTTCACAGTTGCTTTTCCATGGATACTCTTCTCCCTACCAAACTGCATCACTTAGAACATAATCCAGTGCTCCATATATAGTCTGAATAGGACTAATGTTCTTTCTCACATCTTGTTCTTCTAGCTTCTCTGACTTCCTCCAAGTCTAATGTAACATTTGAATTTGGGCAAGAAAACCTACTCCCCCTCTTCAATTCTAATCTGTTCCCTATAAATTACCTCCAATTTATCCTGTGCTTGTTTTATTGATACATATCTGTACATGAGTCTCCCCATTACATTGTGAGCTAACACTTAATAAATATTTTCTTGTTAACTTGATTATTACTTTCTTATTCTTGGGAGGTATGCTTTCAGTCCAAGATTAAATAATCTATGGTGGTTACACTATTATACTTTTGACTTATACTTACCTTGTATTCCACCTAAACCTTCTGATCTTTCTCTTTTTTTTTTTTCATTTAAACTGCTCTCATAACATAGCTGATTGCTTACATTCAGGTGGAGAATTTTGCATTTATCTCTATTGAATTTCATCATACTGGACTTGTTGTTAATCAGGTTAGTAACAAGCATTGATCCTTGGAAGACTCCACTGGGCATGTTCTACCAAGTCAGTAATTTGTACATATATTCCTGGGAAGTCTTGTTTGTTCAGGGGACCCCATACTGGGCACTGAGAAAATATAATTTAGATTAGCGGGTCTATAGATATGACTACAATATAGTCCATGTGAGATAGAATACCCAGCAAACACACTACCCTAGTGAGACCAAATTTGGAGTATTAGATATAGTTTTAGGTGTGATATTTTGATAAAGCTTTGATCAAGCTGAAGACAGTATCCAGCATGGTGCTTGGTCTTTTGCCTATGACAAAAAGACTGAAGTAACTCAGTAAAGCAGGTGAAAAAAAAAGTAGAGAAGAGGAGATTTGGGGGCATGGGGGATGGTAATTGTCTTCAAGGAATTGAAGGTCTATTGATTGAAAGAAGTAGGAGACTTCTGCTTACTTTCAGATGGAAGAACTAGGACCAGTATGAAGCAGCGGGCCAAGAGGCAAATTTTGGATTGGAGTCAAGAGAAACTTCTTCCCAATTAACTGAATGAGAGGAGAATGAGCTACTTTATGGGGGCTTTTAGGTTCACTTGGCGGTGAGATTCTGAAAGGAATATCAGTTAGTTCTGGTCTGGATCAGATGACCCAGTTGACCTTTGATGCCCACTGCCAGCTGAGAAGGTCGAGGATTCTGGTACCTTCAGTGCATTGACTTCTGACTTTGTTATGTGGTGTTCTTTCTCAGGCAGACTTTCTTTAGAATCAAAGGCAGATCTCGAATTGGCCCTGGCGAAGGTTTAGTCTCAAATGAGAAACAAAGAAAAAAAGATTTTGTCTGTTTGTGTCTTACACCTGCCTTGGGTTGTGGGGTAAGTCTCATTTGAGATTAAAGGGACTGTAGTCTTCAGCAGGAGAAGGTAAATGCTAATAGACACTTGGATAGAGGGACCCCCCAGAATTCAAGCTAGCAAGGTTCTTTCATATTTTTTTCCCTGAAGAAATCCCCTGGGTGCAGTGTTTTAATTGTTGTGTTTATTCCCAGTACAATCTTTTGTGAAAATAACAAGATTTGCAAAGGTTGCTGAATTCCCATTGACCTCTCAGTTACTTCTTTAGAGCATGAACAGTCCATTAAGGAAGGAACCACGTGAAAATAAGATGGAGACTCCTTGGAGAACAAAATCTATAAGCTCTAGTACTCCAGGCTCATTGTAAAGAGAGTGAATTAGAGGTAATAACATTGAACTGATTGTTTTGAAGAGGAAGAATTCTGACCAACTCTTTGATTAATGGATTGCATTGAAATTCAGCATCTGATATTTACCTTTTGTAAATTTGGGTAAGTCACTGCCTCAATTTCTTTATATGTATAATAAGGGAGTTTGCCTTGGAGGCCCCTTCAATTGCTAAAGGATGTGCTAATGCTCCTAAATTAGTTTCCTTCTCTGGATTTCAGTTTCTTCATCAGTAGCACATATGATCTTGAGTCAGGAAGACCTCAGACATTTGCTAGATGTGTGTCCCTGGGCAAGTCACTTAATCCCTCTGCCTACCTCAGTTTTCTTATCTTTAAACTGAGGAGAAGAATGCCTACTGTCCAGGGTTGTTGTAATAGTAAGAAGAAGAAGGAGAAGAAAAAGAGAGGGAGAGGGAGGAAAAGGAGAAAGTGAATTAATCTTATTGGAAAAAGGATATTAGATCATGTTACCTCTGAGATATATTCCCTCTTTAAATCAAAAGTCCTATGATCTACCGTTCAATTAATGAAGTATTTATTAAGCGTAAGTATGTATCTATGCGAGGCATTATGCTAAGAGCTGGGGATAGAAAGAAAGTAAAATAACTTTCCCTCAAGAAGCTCCTATTCTGATAAAGGAGAGAACATGACAAGAAATTGTTTGTAGATTATGAACATGTGGACATCACTGTAATTGTGTCACTCCCCCAATAAGTGAACATCTGTCTCCTTGTAAAGACTTTCTAGTGACACTGGACTCCTCATCCCCCGCCGCAGCCTGCTTTCTTGCTTTCAGATGCTTCCCACTTTTTTCTTCATTTTTGGTTGACTCTCATTAAAAAAGCTTTTCCTTTTATTAAATTACAATTTCTCATTCTGGAACTGTCATTTTCTCTCCTTCACCATCTCTCCAATCTCATACATTCTCAATTCTTATCTTCTACTCCCTCCCAACCCTGCATTCTTAATTCTGATCTCCAAAGACAAACATAACAATCACTATTTATCTTTTCTACCAAATGCTTGAAGAACAATCCCTATGCTCTGTCTTCCCCTCATCCTTAGGCTAAATTAGTTGATGTATATATACATACATACATACATACATACATACATACATACATACACCAGTCCTCAGTCCCCAGAATCCTGATTTCCCCTCTGAACACTATAGTCATGAGGACTTGTAGAAATCAACAATCTATGGTTCAAATACTCTTTTCATTAAACCACACTGCCAGCACAATTTCTGCATGGGTACAAGTGAGCCTGGATGACCTCTAGGTTACTTTCTATTTCTGTTCTATGATATCCCAATGGAGAGGGCTGGGTTTTTTATATGTCACAACCTTTTCATGTGAGTGTGGTGTATGCCCATCCGTAGAACATCCTTATTTGCTGGACTAAAATATTTATCTACCCAGAGTCATCTGCCTCTGGAACCCATGTACTATCATCATATACTAAAGACTTGCTACATGGCTATTTCAGATGGAAAAGATTCAGTACCTCTGAAGTAAGATCCGACATCTCCTATTACAAAGCATTCCAACAATATTAAGATTAGAATCTTATGAAAAACAAACTCATAAATCACAAAGTCAGATAAAAAAAGAGAATACATATTGAATAATGGCAGTAAATAGGCATATTTGGTGTGGTATATATTTTAAGATTTGTGGGGAAAATGCCCTCATAAAACTCAAATAAATTACTTTGCTTTAATCACTAGGCTATAAATAAAATTTATCCTGTCACAAGAGAGGCATCCTTTAAAACTGAGCTCATTGATTCCTATGCTGTGACAGTTTCAGATAAAGATGGTATCATTTCTTCTCTGGATCCTTAATTTATTTGTGAAATTAATAGATCATTATTTCCCTCCCCTGAAGGTTTCTCTGAGAGTCAATTCCCTGAATTTTTCAGCTCTTCAATGCAGACATATTTTTTTTTAAACTTCAATTCCCTTCTCTGATCCATTTGCCACATAGATGTCAAATTGATATTTTTAAGCCTAAGATTGATCATGTCACATCCCTGATCAAGAAACATGAGTGGCTCTTTCCTTCCTTTCCTCTACCATACCCCCAATCTTTCTCTTTTTGTGTAAGCTCCTGGAAGGCAGGGTCCATCGTACTTCCTTGAATATATCATATTAATCACTTCAAAAGTGATTCCTTCCTTCCTTCCCTCCCTCCCTCCTTCTCTCCCTCCCTCCCTCCTTCCCTCCCTCCCTCCTTCCTTCCTTCCTTCCTTCCTTCCTTCCTTCCTTCCTTCCTTCCTTCCCTCTTTCCCTCCCTTCTTTGCATATTCCCTTTCTCCTTTCATCTTTTTCTCCCTCCCTTACTTCCTAGACAATTTCTTCATTTATTTTTTTATGGGAAGGAGATGGAATCTTTCCCCTTTACCCCTAGCCATAGAATTATCTGTTCCCAGGTGGTAGTGCTGAATTGTAAAGCAAAGTGTTTTAGTGTAAACCTGTTGTGCTTTCTACCTTGCCATGTGGAATAGCTCTTTCTTTCTAGGCATAGCCATTTTAAAGTCAGCTTTTTTACCAAAGCACCCTTGTCCTCTCGAAGTTGTCCATGAAGAAACGTTTGTTCTTGGTAATTCATGGCAAAGGATAGAAGACCATAATTTTATGGTTTCTACACACCTATTGTATTCCTCATGGTCGGTTTTTTTTTACTTGTCAAAAATAGAAATAGAGGCAGAGAACAGTTGGACACCTACCACTAGACTATTTCCTCCTCACATTTGACTGTTACTTTAATGCAGTTGTTTCTCATGACCTTTTGCTCAGTTTGCCAAAGCATAGCCATGCCATTTATCAACAGAGAAATCTTTTGTAGAGTGAATAGGATTATGAAGGAAACCACTGAAATTATCCCATTAGCAAGGCTCCTCACAGAACCATGGGAATTCAAATAAAGGAGGGGTGTTTACCAGATCATCTAGTTCCCCCACATACACACCTGAAGCAGGAATGTCCTTAGCTGTATCCTTGACAAATGCTCATTCAACATCTAACTAAATTTTTCCAAGAATAGTGAGCTCACTATCAACAGACATAATTCATTTAGTTTTTGCACAGTTCTAATTGCTGGAAACTGTTTCCTTTTTAAATTTCTCTCTAGGCTGTACTCGTGAATCTCTGGACTTTCGCTGCCATGCCATAGGACCTCTTTATTCTGGAAACCCACTCTACTCATGCACTGACTCCATGGATAAAGGTATCCTCCATGGGGGGGTAAAGATGCCTCCAAGATGGCAGGGAAGAGGGTGGGATTTACCTGAGCTCTCTCCAAAAATTGCCTCATATAATGGCAGGCAAAAAAATGTCCTGAAACAAATCCTGGAGTGGCAGGACCTACAAAAATCCAATACAAGTAAAAAATTTGGTAGGAAATGTCTATTGGATTGGATTGAGAGTAGACATAGTCCAGTGCAAGCCAGGCTCCAGAAAACCTGAAGCAGACCTTGAGAATGAATGAATCAACACCTATTTTGGCTATTTGAGGAGCTCTCAGCCTACAGATGGTGAGAATTTTGAACAATTAGAGGGAAATTAAAGGAGTTTCTTTGCTAAAACTGAGGCAGGACTCTGTTGCTTTGCTCATTCTTGGTTCCAAGCCACACTCCTGGGTAGCAATCCCAGGACTAGCAAGGTCACTAGTACATCAGAGCTTGCAGCTGAAGTGGAGCAGTAACTGTCTTTGCAGTTACAGGACAGAAAAGAGTGCTGTTGGTCATTTACAACTAGAATACAGTCCTGAAGAGTGGTAAACATATATTCCCTTAGACCATACTACCTTGGAAAAACTAAAACTAAAAACTTACAAGTTCCTGAAAGTATTTCTGAAAACAGTTGCACAAAACTCTTGGAGCTTTTGACAGTACACCCTCCCCATTGAGCCATTCACTTTGGCAAACAGTTAAAAGTCAAGAAATAAACTGGCAAAATGAGCAAAAATGAAAAAAAAAATCTGACCATAAAAAGTTGCTGTGGTAACAAGGAAGAACAAAACACATACTCAGAAGAAAACAGTCAGAATTCCTATATCCAAACTCTCCAAGTAAAAATGTGAATTGATCCCAGTTCACAGAAGAGCTCAAAAAGGATTTTTAAAGTCACAAAACAGAAATAGAGGTTAAATTGGGAAAAGAAATGAAAATGATGCTAGAAAATCATGAAAAAAAGAAATCAACAGCTTGGTAAAGGATGCACAAAAATACTGAAGAAAATAACACCTTTTGCTTTAAATCACTATTGAGCAGAGAAATGCAAATTAAGGTAATTTTGAGATACCACTATACATGTCTCAGATTGGCTAAGATGACAGGAAAAGATAATGGCAAATGTTGGAGGAGATGTGGGAACACTGGGACACTAATGCAAGATTGGTGGAGTTGTGAATGAATCCAACCATTCTGGAGAACAATTTAGAACTATGCCCAAAGAATTATCAAACTGTGCACACCCTTTGATATAGCTGTGTTTCTATTAGGTTTATATCCCAAAGAGATCTTAAAGGAAGGAAAGGAGCTTATATGTGCAAAAATATTTGTATCACCCCTTTTCGTACTGACAAGGAACTGGAAACTGAGTGGCTGCCTATCAGTTGGGGATGGTTGAGTAAGTTATGGTATATGAATGTTATGGACTATTATTGTTCTATAAGAAATGATCAGCAGGATGATTTTAGAGAGGGCTGGGAAGACTTACATGAACTGATGCTAAGTGAAATGAGGAGAACCAAGAAATTGTTGTACACAGCAACAACAAGATTTTATGATGATCATTTCTGATGGATGAAGCTCTTTCCAACAATGAGATGATTCAGATCAGTTCCAATAATCTTGTGATGAAGAAAGCCATCTATACTCAGAGAGAGGACTGTGGGAATTGAATATGGACCACAACATAGCATTTTCCCTCTTTTTGTTGTAGTTTGCTTGCATTTAGTTTTCTTTCTCATTTTTTTTCTTTTTTGATCTGATTTTTCTTGTGCAGCAAGATAACTGTATAAATATGTATACATATATTAGGTTTAACATATATTTTAAAATATTTAACATGTATTGGATTACCTAGCATTGGATTATCTAGGAGAAGAGATGGGGGGAAGGAAGTGAAAATTTGTAACACAATGCTTTCCAAGGGTCAATGCTGAAAAATTGCCCAAGCATGTTTTGTTAATAAAGAAAGAAAGAAAGAAAGAAAATAACAACTTGAAAAAGAATATCTCAAATGGTGGAGGAAGTATAAAAATCTGATGAGAAGAATGCCTTGAAAACAAAATTAGTCAAATGGATGAAGAGGCACAAAAATTCACTGAAGAAAAGAATTCCTTAAAAATTAAAATTGAACATATTGAAGAGAAGATACAAAACCTCACAGAAGAAAATAATTCCTTAAAAATTAGAATTGAACAAGTAGAAGCTAATAACTATGAGATACCAAGAAATAATAAATCCAAATGAATGAAAAATTAGAGGACAATGTGAATATTTATTAGAAAAACAAATTGACCTGGAAAACAGATCCAGGAGAGATAATTTTTTAAAAAATGGACTTTCTGAAAACCATGATTAAAAGAATAAAGAGCCAAGACATCATCTTTCAAGAAATTGTCAAGGAAAATTTCCCTGATATTCTAGCACACAAAAGTGCTAGATGGACATTGAAAGAATTTGCAGATCAGCTCTTTAATGAGATCCTGAAATGAAAACTCCCAGGGATATTATATCCAAATTCTAGTGCTCCCAGATTAAGGAGAAAATACTGTAAGTAGCCAGAAAGAAACAATTCAAGAATTATGGAGACACAGTCAGGAGAACACAAGATTTAGTAGCTTCTAAATTAAAGGATCAGAGGATGTGTAATATGAGATTCCAGAAGGAAAGGGACTAGTATTACAACTGAGAATCACTTACCTAGCTAAACTGAATATAATTCTTCAATGCGAAAAATGGGTATTCAATGAAATTGATGACTTTCAAGTATTCATGATGAAAAGACCAGGACTGAATAAAAAATTGAATTTAAAATCTAAGACTCAGGAGAAGCACAAAAAGGTAAACAGGAAAGGGAAATTATTTCTACATGGAAAGATAAGACTTATAACATAAGAAATTTCTCATTATTAGGACAAGTTAGAAGTGGATATTTAGATAAAGGGCACAGATGTGAGTTGAAAATTATGGAATGGTATCTTTTTTATTTTTTATTTTTTTGCTTTCTGCTGAGGCAATTGGGGTTAAGTGACTTGCCCAGGGTCACACAGCTAGGAAGTGTCTGAGACCAGATTTGAACTCAGGTCCTCCTGACTTCAGGGCTGGTGCTCTAACCACTGCGCCACCTAGCTGCCCCTAGAATGATATCTTTAAAAAGAAAATTAAAGGATGAGAGAGAGGAATGCCCTGGCAGAAAAGGAGCATGTGTATGTAGCAATTTCTTGCTCAGCCAGGACAGATCAGTTCCCAACAATCCTGGATATATTGAGATTTAAGACAAAAAAAAAAAAAAAAAAAAAGTGGACATGTAGAATGCCTGACTGAGTCTGATTGGATCCAGAACCATTGTTTTGATAATTTACTCCATTATCTCACAAAAAACAAGCAAGAAAGAGCTATTACAGTGGAACAGAAGATGGGTTATGGTAGCAGGGAATGCTTGAATCTTACTCTCATCAGAATCAGCTCTAATAGGGCATAACATCCAAACTCAATTGGGTATAGAAATCTATCTTAATTCAGGAAAACAGGAGAAAAGAAAAGATAAGCGGTGGGTACTCATATAAGGGAGGGCAAATTGGAGGAAGCAAAAGCCAGAAGTCTTTTGAAGAAGCTCAAGGTGAAAGGAGAGAGTGATTAGAATAACAGGAGGGGGAAAGAATGGAGGGAAATACAATTATCAATCTTAATTGTGAAAAAAATTGAAGCAAATTTCTCTGACAAGGGCCTCATATCTCAAAGATATAGAGAAATGAATCAAATTTGTGAAATATAAGAGCCATTCCTCAGTTGACAAATGATCAACAAATATGAAGTCAGTTTTTAGAATGTTATCAAAGATGTCTATAGCCATATGAAAAACATGCTCTAAATCGCTATTATATCAGATAATAGGATAGGATAGAAAAGGAGAATGATATTTGTTGGAGGAGATATGGGGAAAATGAGACACTAGTGCACAGTTGGTGGAAATGTGAACTGATTCAACTATTAGGTAGAGAAATTTGGAACTATAAATATTTATCAAAGCTTTTCTGGTGACAAAGAATTGGAAATTGAGGGAATGTCCAACAATTAGGAAATGGTGAATAATTTGAGGTATATAGTTCTGAGGGAAATCTATTATGATATAAGAAATGAGGAGCTAGATGATCTCAGAAAAAGCTGGTAAGACATGAAGCAATGCAAAGTGAAAAGAATGAACATTGTACATAGTAACAGCAATATTGTAAGATGATCAGCTGAATGACTTAGCTACTCTAAGCACAATGATTCAGGGCAACTCTAAAGAACTTATGAAGAAAAATTCCATCCCTCCCCAGAGAAAGAACTGTTGGAATTTAAATACAGACTGAATGAAACCTACTAATTTTTTAAACTTTTTTTTCTTAGAGTTTTATTTTGATCTATTTTTTAAAAACATAGCAAAGCATCTCCTTGCTAATATCAAATATGTTTTGCATAATTACACATGTTTAATCACGATAATATTGCTTGCCTTCTAAATGAAAGGGAAGGGGATGAAGGGAGAGAATTTGGAACTCAGTATTAAAAATGAATGTTGAAAATTGGTTTTTCATGTAATTGGTAGAAAATGAAATATTACATGTTAAAAAACAAAAACAAAAAAGTATCTTTCACCCTTGAGGCCTCTTCCTTCTAAAACCTTCATTTTAAGGAAGATGCCCTGGCTAACCAACATTTTGAACAATCTAGACATTCATCTCTAAATTTTCTCTTGTGATTTTTGCTTCGTTTTTGCTGTTATCAATCTGTCTTTTTCAGCTTCACCTCAATCAGTTCCTTATATCTTTCTCACTCTGGGTTTTGCAAAGGCCAATGTGCCCAGTCATAAAGGGCCATGATCAGTAGGAGCCTGGTACGTAGCAATTTCTTGCTCAGCCAAGACAGATCAGCACCCAACAATCCTGGATGCATTAATTTAAGACAAAAAAAAAATGGACATGTAAAATGCCTGACTGAGTCTGATTGGATCCAGAACCATTGTTTTGAGCAAAAAAAGACACATTTGCCTTTGTCATACATCAATGATTTTTAATGACTCTGAGCAGGAATTCATCCCGGGGAAGGAACTAACCTAGCTCCTGGATGGTGGAATCATCCCCGGGGGATCACTGCTAAATATTCAACCAGGCTTCTGCTTGTCACTTTTCTAAGTAATTAAGTGACATGTGAAGCCTTTGACTGGAGTTTGGTGGGAAAAAGCATGTCTTATACTTTTGACTAACTCTACCTGATTTTTACTGCCTTATCAGTATTGTGAGCTATAACATAGCATTATTAGATTAGGTATCAGGAGAGTATCTCAATTAACATCAGCCCAGTGACTAAGACTAAGATTTGGGGGATAGAACCCTGGACTAATAGAACACTTGGATTTGAATCCTGGCTAAGCTATTTAGTTGGGTGATTTTGGACAAGTAAAGCAAAATAATGAGGAAGGGATTTCAGAGCATGAAAGGACAGAACCACAAGGTATCTTAGAAGAGAAAATGTTTGTCAGAGCTAGAGGGGATCTTGTAAGTGCCAGGGCACAGGCTACTATAGCTGCAAGGGACATTGAAGATAATTTGGTCATAAGACTATAGCACTATAGACTAAGAGCTTTCTCTCTGTTATCCTTACTTATCTTATCCAAAAAAAATGCAATAGTTACAATAGGTTATATCCAAATGTGCACTTAATTCGACTACTGTCACTTGATTAAAATCATTGGAAGTAAACAAGCTGATGTCTCTCCAGGGCATTCTCCTTAGTAGACATTAAATTAGGGACAAAAAGTATCACAATTGGCTCCATTTAAACATGTCACCATGTTCCTGACCCATCTTCCTGAGAATCCAGACTTGTATTCAGAAAGATTAGGCACCATCTTGATCTCAGATACCTTGTCAAGCCTCCTTCTTATGTTCATGTTAACCACCTGTGTTTGCTTCAGGACATGCTCTGGAATTTCTTTACTTACTTTTGGTCAATAGTATTTTTTCCAATTACATATAAAGACAGTTTTCTACATTTATTTTTTGTAAGACCTTGAGTTTCATTTTTTTCCCTCCCTGTCATTCTCCCACTCAAAGATGGCAAGCAATCTGATATGGGTTATAGATGTGCAATCATGTAAACATATCTTCTTCACATTAGTCATATTATGAAAGAAGAAATAGAACAAAAGAAAAAACCCACAAAAACCCCCCAAAAGTAAAATTAGTATGCTTCTATCTACATTTAGACTCCATAGTTCTTTCCCTGCATAGTATTTTCCATCCTGAATGTTTTGGAATTGGTTTACATCATTGTATTACTGAGAAGAGAGAGCTAGGTTTATCCAACTTGGTCATTTCACAATGTTGCTATAACTGTGTTCTCCTGGTTCTTCTCACTTCATTCAGCTTTCATTGATACAAACCTTCCTAGGTTTTGTGACATCTTCCTGCTCATAATGTCTTGTATCATAATAGTATTCCATGACATTTATACACCATGATTGGTTTAGCCATTCTTCTATTGATGCACATTCCTTCAATTTCTAATTCTTTGCCAACAACAACAACAAAGAACTACTATAAATATTTTTGTGCATCTGCGTGCCTTTTTATTCTTTTTTAATAATCTCTTTGGTATACAGACCTAATAGTGGTATTGTGGAGCCAAAAGATATGCACAGTTTTACAGCCCTTTTGGCATAGTTCCAAATTGCTCTCCAAAACTGTTGGATCAATTCATATAACTCCATCAATAATGAATTAATGTCCAGATTTCCCAACATCTTCTCCAGCACTTATCATTTTCCTTTTCTGGCACATTATCCAATCTGAAAAGTGTGAAGTGGTCCCTCAGAATTCTTTTAATTTTTTTCTCTAATCAATAATGATTTAGAGCATTTTTTTTTCATATTACTCTAGATCACTTTTATTTATTCATTGGAAAACTGCTAATTCATGACTTTTGACCATTGGGAATGATTTGTATTCTTGTAAATTTGCCTCAGTTATCTACATATTTGAGAAATGAGAGCTTTATCAGAAATACTTGCAATAAAAAATTGTTTCCCATCTTTCTGCTTTTTTTCTAATCTTGGTTGCATAGATGTTATTTGTGCAAAAACTTTTTAAAATTTTATGTGATTGAATTATCCATTTTGCCTTTTATAATGTTTTCTATCTCTTATAATAGTCATAAATTCTTCACTTTTCCATAAATCTGACAGGAACACTATTCCTTGCTTTCCTAATTTGCTTATGGTATTAGCCTTTATGTCTAAATCATGTACTCAATTTTATTGTATCTTGGAATATGGTGTGAGATGATGGTCTCTGTCTAATTTCTGCCATACTATTTTCCAGTTTACCAGAAAAGTTTTTGTCAAATAGTGAGTTCTCATCTGAAAAGCTGGAATCTTTGGATTTATTAAATAGTAACTTACTATAATCATTTACTACTGTTTTTTTGTGTATCTAATCCATTCCACTTATCCACCATTCTTTTTCTTAGCCATTCCAAATAATTTTGATGACTGCTGTTTTATAATGTTCTTTTAGATCTGCTACAGTAAGGCCAGACTCCTTTACAGTTTCTCCCTCATTAATCCTGTTGATATTCTGCAGTTTTTGTTCTTCTATATCAATTTTGTTATTATTTTTTTTAATTCTACAAAATAGTTTGATTAGTATGGCACTGAATAAGTAAACTAAACTATCATTTTTATTATATTAGCTCTGTCTACCCATGAGCAATTCATTTTTTTTCATTTGCTTAGATCTGACTTTATTTGTGTGAAATGTTTTTGTTTTTTTTTTTGTTTTTTTTTTTTTAATTGTGTTCATATAGTTCCTGGGTTTGTCTTGGCAGGTAGACTCCAAAATATTTTATATTTTTTACAATTATTTTAAATGGAATTGCTTTTTTCTTTTCACTGAGCTTTGTTGGTAATATGTAGAAATGCTAATGATTTGTGTGAATTTATTTTATATCCTGCAACATTGCTAAAGTTGGCAAGTGTTTCAAGTAATCTTTTAGCTGATTCTCTAGATCATCTGCAAAGATTTGTAGTTTTATTTCTTCATTGTCTATTCTAATTCCTTCAACTTTCTTTTCTTGTTGCTAAATGTAGCATTTCTAGTCTAGAATAATAGTTATAATGGGCATCACTTCGCCACTGATCTTATTCCGGAGGCTTGTAATATATCCCCATTATTTGTAATGTTTGCTGATTGTTTTAGGTAGATCTTGCTATATTTTAAGGAAAGCACCATTATATATACTCTATAATGTTTTTCATAGGGATGGGTGTTGTATTTATTTTTTTTTTCTGATTGCAAACTAGTATGACAGAAACTAGGCATTGACCCATATCTAACACCATATACCAAGATAAGGTTGAAAAGGGTTCATGATTTAGACATAAAAAGTGAAATTAGAAGCACAAATGGTAGTTTACCTCTCAGATCTGTGGAAAAGGAGGGAATTTGTGACCAAAAAAACCCTGGAGCTCTATTGAATCACAAATAGATAATTTGGATTATATTAATTTTAAAAGTTTTTGTTCAAACAAAACTAATTCAGACAAGATTAAAAGGAAAGCAATAAATTGGGAAAACATTATTTTTTACATTCAGGGGTTCTGATAAAGGCTTTGTTTCTAAAATATGTAGAAAATTCACTCAAATTTATAAGAATTCAAGCCATTCTTTAATTCATAAATAGTCAAATGATATGAACAGACAATTTTCAGATGAAGAAATTGAAACTATTTCTAGTCATATGAAAAGGTGTTCTAAATCATTATTGATCAGAGAAATGCAAATTAAGACAACTCTGAGGTACTACTACATACCTCTCAGATTGGCTAAGATGACAGGAAAAGTTAATGACGAATGTTGGGGGAGATGTGGGAAAACTGGGACACTAATACATTATTGGTGGAATTGTGAACAGATCCAACCATTCTGGACAGCACTTTGGAACTATGCTCAAAAGGTTATCCAACTGTGCATCGACTTTGATCCAGCAATGTTTCTACTGGGCCTATATCCTAAAGAGATCATAAAGAAGAGAAAGGGACCCACATGTGCAAAAATGTTTGTGGCAGCCCTTTTTGTAGTGGCAAGAAACTGGAAACTGAATAGATGCCCATCACTTGGAGAATGGCTGAATAAGTTATGGTATATGAATGTTATGGAATATTATTGTTCTATAAGAAACGACCAGCAGGATGATTTCAGAGAGGCCTGGAAAGACTTACATGAACTGATGCCAAGGGAAATGAGCAGAACCAGGAAATCATTGTACACAGCAACAAGATTATATGATGATCAATTCTGATGGACATGGCTCTTTCCAACGATGAAATGATTCAGATCAGTTCCAATAATCTTGTGATGAAGAGAACTGAGTGTGGACCAAAACATGGCATTTTCACTGTTTTTGTTGTTTGCTTGCATTTTATTTTCCTTCTCAATTTTTTTTTCCTTTTTGGTCTGATTTTTCTTATGCAGCAAGGTAATTATATAAATATGTATGTCTATATTGAATTTGCTTTCATTTTACCATATATTGGATTATTTGCCATCTAGGGAAGGGGATGGGGGAAAGGGAAGGAAATTGAAACACAAGGGTCAGTAGTGAAAAATTATCTTTGCATGTTTTGAAAATAAAAAGCTTCAATAAAAAAAAGAAAAAATGTTTTCTTTTTTTCTGTATCTATTGAGATAATCATATAATTTCTCTTGGTGTTGTTATTGATAGCTTTCCTAATATAGAACCAGCACTGCATTCTTGGTATAAATCCTGTCAGATCACAGCATATTATCCTGGTGATAAATTACTGTAATCTCTGTGCTAACATTTTATTTATTTGTTTGTTTATTGTACATTAATATTCATTAGGGAAATTGGTCTGTAATTTAATTTCTCTGTTCTGGTTTTTCTTGGTTTGGGTATCAGTGCCATATTTATGTCATAAAAGGAATTTGAGGGAACTATTTCTTGGCCAATTTTTCCAAATAATTATAGCTTTAGAATTAATTGTTCTTTAAACATATAGTGGAATTCATTTGTAAATCTCTCTGGCCCTAGAGATTTTTTCATATGGAGTTCATGGATGCCTTGTTTATTTTACTTTTCTAAAATGTGGTTGTCCAACTATTTGATTTTTTTTCTGTTATTCTAGGTAATTTACATTTTTTTTTGTAAATATCACTCCATTTCATTTAGGTTGTCAAATTTATTGTCATACAGTTGGGCAAAATAGTTCCTAATTATTTTCTATTTCCTTTTCATTGGTGGTTTTCTTCTTTCTTTTTTTAAAGTCAAATTAACTAAAGATTTATTTATTTTATTGTGGGATTCTCCATCCCATAAAACCAACAATTACTTTTATTTATTAGTTCAATAGTATTATTACTTTTAATTTTATTACTCTCTACTTTGATTTTCAGAACTTTGTTTGATATTTAATTGGGGTTTTTAAATTTGTTCTGTTTACATTTTCTAAATTATATGCCCAATTCATTGATCTGCTTTTCCTCTATTTTATTCATGTGAGCATTTAGAGATAGAAAATTTCTCCTAACTACTGGTTCAGTTGTATTCTATAAATTTTGATATCTTGTCTCATTATTGTCATTCTCTTAGATGAAGTTATTGATTGTTGCTTGATCCACTTGTTTTTAGGATTCAATTATTTAGTTCTCAATTAGATCTATTCCTCAGTAGCCCTTTATTTCATGTAATTTTTATTGCATCATGATCTAAAAAGGATGCATTTGATACTTCTACCTTTCTGCATTTGATTGTGAAATTTTTATACCCTGATAAATGATCAATGGCCATTCATTTTTTTTTTCCCAGAGGCCTATCATCGCTAACATTTATAAATTTCTATTCACCTTCTTAACTCCTTTTTTCCTTTATTTTGTGGTTAGATTCATCTAATTGTGAAAAAGGAAACTGAGGTCCCCCACTGTGTTGTTTATTTTTTTTCCCTACAACTCACTTAATTTCTCTTCTAAGAACTGGATGCTATACCCCTTGGTGCATATATATTTACTTTTGATATTACTTCATAGCCTATGATTTTTTTAGCAAGATGTAATTTCCTTCCTTCTCTCTTTTAATTAGCACTATTTTTTGATTTTACTTTGAGATCAGGATTGTTACTACTACTCTTTTTTTTCTTCAACTGAAATATAATATATTTTATCTTTTATCTTTTATCTTTACTCTGCATGTATCTTTGCTTCACATGCGTATTTTGCAAACAACATATTGTAGGGTTTTGATTTTCAATCCATTCTGCTATCCACCATCATTAAATAAGAGTCTATCCCATTCACATTCTTAATTGTAATTACTGTGTGTTTCCCTCCATCTTATTTCCCCTGCTGTTGTACTTTTCTTCTGCTTTCACCCTATCCCTCTTTTCCAGTGTTTTAGTTCTGATCACTACCTCCCCAATTCTTCCTTCCTTTCTGTTAGCCTCTCTGCCTTTTCTTTTCCTTTCCTCTCCAGCTTCTCTGTAGTTTAAGATAGATTTCTCTACCCATATGAGTATGTGTCATTCCCTCTGAGCCAAATCCAATGAGAATAAGATTCAAATGATACTTTCCCCTTCCTTCTTTGTCTTTAACAGTAATAGGTCTTTCATGCCTCTTTATGTGATATAATTTACCCCATTCTTCCTCCCCTTTTCTACTTCCCCCAATATAATATTTTTTTCATTTCATCATTATTATTATTTTAATGGTAAGATCAAAGGCCAGTACTCTCTGCCTACATAAAACTCCATCTAACTGCCCCCCCAAAAAGGGTGCAATTGTTAAGAGTTACAACTATAAAACTGTGCATAGCCCTTCGATTCTATTGTTTCTATTGGGTTTGTATCCCAAAGAGATCATAAAAGAGGGAAAGGAACCCATGTGTGCAAAATATTAGTAGCATCTCTTTTTATAGTGGCAAGGAACTTGAAATTGTGTGAATGCCCATCAGTTGGGGAATGATTGAGTAAGTTATGGTATATGAAGATAATAGAATATTATTGTTGTGTAAGAAATGATAGGGAGACTGATTTCAGAGAGACTTACATGAACTGATGCTAAATGACATAAGTAGAACCAAGAGATCATTGTAAACAGCAGTTGTACACAACAAGATTATGTGATGATCAACTGTGTTGGACTTGTGTTCTTTCAACATTGAGATAATTCAAGGCAATTCCAATAGACTTGTGATGGAAAGAGTCATCTGAATCCAGAGAGAAAACTAATGGAGAATGAATTTGGATCACAACATAGTATTTTCACCTTTTTTTTTTTCTTTTGTTGTTATTTGTTGGTTGTTTTTATTTTTTTTTCATGTTTTTCCCCTTTTGATATTGAAAACTATATTTGCATGTATTTGGAAAAAAGAAAAAAGCTATTTAAAAATAGTTACAAGTATCATCTTCCTGAATACTATGTTTGTTTTTTCTTTCCTGTTTATCTTTTCTCTGCATTCTTGTATTTGAAGATCAAATTTTCTATTCAGCTCTGGTCTTTTCATCACAAAAGTTTCAAAGTCCCTTATTACATTGAATTTCAAGCTTTTCCTTTGAAAGATTGTGCTTGACTGTTTTCACATTTTTTTTTCTTTCTCATGGTTTTTTCCCTGTTGTTATGATTTTTCTTTCATAATATGACAAACATGGAAATATACTTTAAATGATTGTACATTTATAACTTAGATATGATTGCTTGCTGTCTTAGGAAGATAGGAGATAAGAGAGAGATAATATTTGGAACTCAAAATCTTAAAAAAAATTAATATTGAAATCTATCTACACATAATTGGAAAAATCAGATACTATAAAAAGAATATCATGGAATTAAAAAGTAAAAGAGAAAAAAAATAAAAGAAAGATTATGCTCAATTGCTGGGTAGTTGATTCTTGGTTGCAGTCCTAGGTCTTTTGCCTCCCAGAATATCATATCCTAAGCCCTCTGATCCTTTAATGGGGAAACTGCTAAGTCCTGGGTAATTCTAATTGTGGCTCCTTGGTATTTGAATTTATTTATTTTTCTCCTTAGTCTGATAGTTTGGGGATTTCACTGCAACATATTTTGGGTTTTTCATTTGGGGATCTTTTTCAGGAGGAGATTGATGGATTTTTTTTTCAATTTCTCTTTTATCCTCTGGTTCCAGCATATCAGGTCAGTTTTCTTTAATAATTTTTTGAAAGATGCTGTCCTAGCACTTTTTTGATCATGGTTTCAGATAATACAGTAATTCTTAAATTTTCTCTCCTGGATCTATTTTCTGGATCAGTGGTATTTTATTTTATTTTTCTACTTTTTCATTCTGAATGATTTTGTTTGACAGATTCTTGCTGTCTCATAGAGTCATTAGCTTCCACTTGCCCAATTCTAATTTTTAAAGAATTATTTGAAGAAAAAAATTTGCTTTTATACCTTCTTTTCCATCTGGCCAGTTCTACTTTTAAAGGAGTTTTCTACAGTCAATTTTTGTGCTTTCTTTTCTACCTTGTTGACTCTTTTTTTTCATAATTCTCTTACATAACTAATTTTCCCCTTATTTTTCTTCTACCTCTCTTACCTGATTTTAAAAATTCTTTTTGCATTTTTCCACAAGAACTTTTTGGGGCTCAAGACTAAATCATATTTTCCTTTGGGGCTTCATGTGTAGATGTTTTGACATTTTTGTACTCTTCTGAGTTTGTGTTTTGATATTCTTTGTCATCATAATAGCTTTCTATGATTAGAGTTTTCCTTCAGTATTTTTTTAAACTCACTTTTAAAAGCTGAGCTCTGCTTCTGAAGTTCAGGGGATACTGTCCCAAGCTTCTTGCATGGGGGCCAGGGGCTTTTCTCTACCTGGGGCTTTGGGCCTTGAGTCTTGTCCACTGTGCTAGGATGGCTTGGGCCAGTCGTGCCTTCTGTGCCCTGGGTTCCAGGGCCTGTTGTGCTAGGGATGGAGGTTTCACAGCTGGTCTACTGTGCCACTAATCTGATGAACCAGAATTGAGTCACCTTGGTCGCTGATCTGTGCTGTAGCTAACAGCTTCTTATTGGCTTGCCTAGATATGGCCTACACTGAGAGGTGCTCCCCTTTTATCTAAGTGAGACATGACTTTCTAAGTTATTTTGGGCTGGAAAAATTGTTTTCCTCTGTCTTTTGGTGGATTCTGTCACCCTAGAATTCTTCTAGAGTTTTGAACTAATATTGTTTTTGAAAAAAACTTGGAAGAGCTCTGGCAACTTTCTAGCTCCTCTCCACCATCTTGATTCTGTCCTTGGTTTTTATTTGATTATTGAATCACAGATAATTAGAGCAGAAATGGACCTCACTTTGCATGTAGTGCAGGTAGAGGGAACCTGTTCTCTGCTGAGGGCATATTTAAAACATCACTCCAGGTCATATCAAATTATCAACTTAAAGAACTCAATCAGTGGGAGGTTGTTGCATCTAGCTTTCAGTTCATCATCAACTGCCATTGCCTTAGCAAATGACTTCTCAGGCTTTATATGGCCCACAGGCTGGATGTTCCCCAGCCCTAATTGAGTGCAACCTAAGATGGCATAAAAATGTTTACTACATACCAAGCAAATGGATCTCTAGACTCCTATTGAAGACTTACAGTAGGGTAAAAAAAAAATCCCTACTTCCTCCTAGTAGCATCCATTCACATCTTTAATGGCACCTGTGTTGTCTGGCTTCTAGGAACCAACAAAATAATTCTCACCCATCTTTCACCTGAAAGCCTTTTCCAACCTTGAAAATAGTAATACGGTCCCCTGAGCCTTCCATTCTCTAGGCTAAATGACCCCAGTCTCATCCATTGAGACCACATAGAGTAGTTTTGAGTCATATCACAATCCTGTTCCCCAACCTTTCCAATTTATCAGTAACATGTCAATACATGTGAAGCCCACAATTAAATGTACTATGCAGGTATTATTTACACACAGCAGAAGACCACAGGCCTGAATTATCCTTATTTCTTGAAGTTATGACCCTTCCTGAAGCCTAAGGTCACATTAGCAATTAGGGGTGCAATATCATAGTCATGTAATATTGAAATTTCCATTCACAAAACCCTCAGATTGTTTTTTTTTCTTTTTTTAAATCTTAACTATAGCTCCTTCATTCAATACTAATAATTTATTGGAGAGTATTTTGGTGTACTCAGGCATATTCCAATGAATTTTCCAAAGTTGGCTTTTTGTATTTCATTTTGTGTTTATAAACTTTAAAATTTAGTTGTTTATTATTAAAGTGTTATTTTAGTTTCTTGAGTTTGATGATTAAAATAGCATATAATTATTAAACATTTGGTAAATAAATTGTTCAAATAATTTCCTGGGCAGATAGTGAAATATGTCATTCCACATATGTTTGGTCTTAGATAGTTTATATATTCAGTTCAATAATAAAATGTTCCATTTATTTGTGTGTTTTGGGATTTGAGTTTTGATCCAATACTTGGGACAAATGAGAACACTTGGTAGGGGGATGGGTTCACGTATGTTTGATATCTAAATCTCTAAGGTGATTTTGCACATTTTCCCAGAATGTGGTTGAATAATAGTCACTCCTTACATTTATACATTTTACAATTTCATTAAGTTAGTAAATAGATGGTATCTCTGTGCCCTGAATCCAAATATCTTGAGCCCTAATCCAATGTTCTTCTGACTACAATTCACTAATTCTTAAAAGTGATCAAAGTGCTGTCTAAGGGTAGGGAAATAAGCTATTTAATTTCCTTGGGTATCAGTGATAGTCCTTTGTAACAAAAGAATTAAAATGCACCATTGTGCTCAGACACACACTTGATTGGGGAAACACAATCTACAAAAGTGAGGGTCTACAATTTAGCCACAAATAGGTGTAAAGCAGGATGGAAAGTTGGTAATTTTCCTGTTACTGTCCACAGTCTCCCTCATTTGCAGCCTGGGAAGACCCATGTACAGGGAGAGAAGGGCTGTCCAGCAGGTATTGCCAATCTATTAGGGGGTCCCTGCTGAAAGGCTCCCTGTTATTTCTCTTGGGTGGATGCTCAGTGGAGTGAAGAGTAATTCATTAGGAAGTGGAATGAGGCTGTTTCAAAGCCAGGGGATAGAAACTTTTCCATGAAAAGCCATGACAACGGTGATGGGCTCTTTGCATTTTAGTCTGAAACTAATATAGTTTCCTACAAGTCTGGCTTTGGTCATCAGTGTAGTAGGTGGCAGCCTACATCTTATGATTTCAGGCCAGTCAGATTTTTTTCCTACCTGCTTCAGTAGTGCCTGAAATTACTTTTCTAAGGGACAAAACCTTTTACTCTGTAAAAAGACAGTATAATGCTATACAAAATGATGACCTTGGAATTGGGAGACCAAGGTTCAAATCCTAGAAGTAGAATTTATGACTTTTGTGACCTTAGAAAAACCACTTCCTTTTCATGGGCTTCCATTTCATTATCTATTGAGCAGGATTAAGAAATTTCATCACCTAGCTCAGAGTTATTGTGAGCAAAGATATTTTTGTCAACTTTCAAAGCCATGGAAAAAGTAAAATTATCATGTGGTGTCAGTGTAGGGGATGATGCAACAAGAAGACATTTCATCAACTCACAAATCTGTAGCACTTTAAGGTACACTCGACATTTTCCACCTAATATTCATGTGAATTTCTAGGATAGCTACCATCATGAAAGATGCTTGGTTCCTTAAATTTGATTAGATTGACCATGGAATAGGGAGTCATAGAATATAGATACTATTTCTGGCTCCATGACTGAGCTGAAACATTAAATAATAATTAGGTAGAATTCTGGTGTCCAAGTCAGGGTGGCCTGTGTTCAAAATCTCCCTCCTAACATTAGTTGTGTAAGTATAGCCAATGCATATAATCACTCTAAGCCATCTCTAGATTTTTTAAATAACTTTTTTTTATTTTGAAAATATATTCAGAGATAATTCTCCACTTCCCTTGCAATATCTTATGTTCCAGATTTTTCTCTCTCCCTTCTCCTCACCTGATATAATCAATCCAATATAGGTTAAACACATGTAATTCTTCTAAACATGTTTCCACATTTGTCATGCTGCAGAAAAAAAAATCAGGTCAAAAAGGGAAAAAATGAGAACCAAAAAAAGTAAGCAAACAACAACAAAAAAGGTGAAAATACTATGCTGTGATTCACATTCACTCCCCATTGTTTTCTTTCTGGATGCAAATGGCTCTTTCCATCACAAGTCTATTAGAATTGACCTGAATCACCTCATCATTGAAAAGAGTCAAGTCCATCACAGTTGATCATCACATAATCTCATTGTTGCTGTGTACAATGTTCTTCTTTGTTCTACTCACTTCACTCAGCATCAGTTCATCTATGTCTTTCCAGGCTTTTCTGAAATCACCTGCTGGTCCTTTCTTACACAACATTAATATTCCATAACATTCATATACCATAAGTTATTCATCCATTCCTCAACTAATGGGCAGCCACTCCATTTCTAGTTCCTTGTCACTACAAAAAGGAGAGCTGATACAAATATTCCAGCACATGTGGATCCATTTCCTTTTTTTTTTAATGATCTCTGGGATACAGCCCCAATAGCGACACTGCTGTATCAAATTTTTTTTGATAGCCCTTTAGGCATAGTTCCAAAGTGTTTTCCAGAATGGTTGGATCAGTTCACAACTCTACAAACAATGTAGTAGTATATCAGTTTTCCCAAATCCCCTTCCAGAATTTATCATTATCTTTTCCTGTCATTTTAGCCAATCTGAGAGGTATGTACCTCAGAGGTACTTCAGAGTTGTCTTAATATGTATTTCTCTAATGAATAGTGATTTAGAGCATTTTTTCACATGGCTAGAAATGGGTTTAATTTCTACATCTTAAAAAATGTCCTTTCATATCCTTTCACCATTTACAAATTGGAGAATGGCTTGTATTCTTATAAATTTGAGTCAATTCTCTATGTATTTTAGAAAGGAGTCTTTATCAGAGTCCTTGGATGTAAAAGTTTCTCCCAATTTTCTTCTGAGTTGTCAATGAAATAGGGAAAATCATCTGTAATATGTGAACCTCATGATGCTGTTGAGAGGCTTCAGTTAGATCCTTTGTATGAAGAATTTTGCAAATCTTAAATAAAAGAATGAGAGGCAAAACACTTCCCATGTTTCCATAATTATTCTGAGTACTGAGGACACACAGACAAAATTCAAGACTGTTCTTGAGGAAGTTATATTTAACTGAAGAAGACAACAAATACAGTGGAATCATGTTTCAGCTTAGAAAGTAAGAAGGGTGTGGAATGGAAGTATAGAGGCCATAGGAGCATGCTCCATCCCAGAAACAATAACAGAGCTGATCTGATTGTGGGTCCATGATCAGAAAGTATAGGGGTGGGTATGATAAATTGAACAGATTGGGAAATATGAAAATGCCATCAATTAGTCTTACTATTCACATGACCTTGGTCATGATCCTAGCTCTAGTATAGCCTCTCTATACCATCTCCAGAGTTTCTTCTAACCCTAAATCTTTTGATCTATGTTATCATTTAAATCTTTATCAAATTTTTATATTGAAATCTTAGTATGTTATCAATCAGCAATGCAATGAAATTTATTAAGCTGCTACTATTAAGAATCCGGCATGGCACTAAAAGACACTGCTAACAAAAAGGCAAAAGTATATACTTAAAAAAAGATCACAATTGCATTATTTTATTTATGCAGCCTGCATGCCTTCCAATTCAAAAGTGCCCCACTGGGTACAAGGATGGAACATTGTCTGTCTTCACTCTCAAAGAGGACCGTAATATCAGGAAGGAGATGACATAGATTCAAATGAGGGAGGGCTGTGGAAGCCATCAGATTCACTCTTTGCTCCAGAGCCATCTAGGACCAGTAGCAAGATATAGATCAGAATGCATAAAGATGGCTCGATATCTTGGGAGACCTTGGCCCTTTTGAGCTAAGGTCTTTCCTATATCTCAGGTTTTCTGAGGCAACACACATTCAGTGGTTAAGGCTAGGTAAAATGAAGTCAAGAAGGGCTTTTTAAATTTGTAACAGAAAGGTTTGTAAGGGTTAATGTTGAAGAATTATCCATATATATGTTTTGCAAATAAGTTTTAATTAAAAAAAAAAGAATGGCTTTTTAAAAAAATCTAATGGGTGGATACAGGTTAGATATAGAATTAAGGAAGACGCAATTCTTTCCCTTATAGATTTACATCTGATCCTCATTTACCAACCTAATCATCCCGGTATTTTCAAAAATAAGATAGTGGTCATTACTCCTCCAAGTAAATCCATTCTAGTTTCCAGTAATCACTGTTTCTACTAGAATAGTAGCCAATAGATTTGAATTAAAGTATTGCAAACCTTTTGAATACTGTGAAATACATGTGTGATACTTTGGAGCGACATCTGTAAAATGCAAAACATATTTCAGAAACTCTTACTGATAATAATTAATAAATAATAATAGCATTTAGCCCTTTCTTACTTTAGAAGGAATTAGCACTTCCAAATTCCTCCTTTCTTCTGTTCTTCAAACTTTAGGTCATATTGCAAAAAGTACAGATAAAAATCTTAGAAATTTTTAAACCAAAAAAATTATCTAGACATTAAAACAAGGTTTTTGCAGAGTAGTTTTTAATGCTTTGGGAGGCAAAATTCATTCAGATTTGTCCAAGAAGGAAAAAAAGTATTTTTGAATAAGCACATATGCATAAAACAGTTATGGACCTTGATGTTCATTCTGACCTCTAGGGTATATCTGTAATTGCACATACCTGACAGATCAGGGATTTATTAGTTGCTGTGCATATCTCTTGGACCGTATTCCTCCAGACTACATGCTGGCAAAAATGGATGTTAATTGACAGGAGAAGGAGAGAGAGAGAAGTTAACAAAAAGACAGTGTTAAGTATTTTCAGTTCTGATTCCTATATGTAACAACTAGGGAAGCCAAAGGGCCAGTTCCATAGTATAACATAGTCCTTCCAGTAGACAAGACAGTGATGAAGTATACCCAAAGGGAGATGGTGACCATCGTAATGCTCACAGCAAGCATCTGAGCAGATGTCATGGGAGCCTCCTCTTTTGTTATTTCCTTCAGAATAAAGTTGGTTAACATGTGAAATTTGTGCATATTCTAGGAAAAGATAGAAAAATACACTAAAGTTTTTCATATTGAAAATGGACCTTTTATTATACATATTATACCTAGCCTATTTTTTTCTTTTTGGAAGCTTATAAATTTTTTTTTCCAAATTTTTCTACAATTCTGTTAAATATTGCTCAAATAATGATATTTCCCCCACATTTATAGTATAATAACAAATTGATATTTAGGCACAAAAAAGGAACCAGAGATTCTAACATGATATAATTGGTTGGGAGCCAGAGATCTACCTGAGTTCTAATTTCTACTCTGCTAAGGTCTACTTTGTGAGCATAGGCAAGTCTCTGTTCTTCTCCAAGCATTAATTTTCTTGCTTGTAAAATGAAGTAGTTGGGCTAGGGGATTTCTAGAGTCTCTCTCAGCTCTATTATTGCAATGACTCACTTTAGATTCTTTACTACCTTCTGAATCATCAAAGGCTAAATTGTGTTTCATAGTATTTAATTGATCAATTAATCATTTTTTGTTTGCCTGCTATAAATTCAACCCTTTACTAGACTCTGGGGTTGGGGAGGGGTGATGGCAGTACAAATGTATATCAGAAATGGTTAATGACCCCATAGAGATTACCCCTAGAACAGGAGAAAAAATAAACCTTACACATAATAGGGGCTCAATTCTACAAATATTCATTGATTAGTTTTGATGTTGATGAATAGAGAACAATGCAAGAATATAGGTAAAGTCAATTCTCATAATATTAACCCAAAGTATTACAGGAATATGGAGAAGTGATAATAAATAATGCTTCATGGTAAAGGAAGGATTTGATACAGGCCTTGAAAGGTGTGTCAGAATTGGCTGAAGGAAGGTAGAACGGAAGGTGACTGGGTGGGGTGAATGTCTAAAGCAAATTCAGAGAAGGAAGGATCTTGACCCACTGGAGGGACAGTAAAGATACCAACCTGGCTAAAAGAAAAGGGGCTCATTAGGTTGCTCTAATAATTAGCATTGTTCCAATGGAAGTGGTAATGGCAATAGATGTATTTAATTTTTTTCCATATAATTTTTTGAAATTTAGAGCATAAAGATAGCCTTCAGCATCCACCCCTGCAAAACCCCATGTTCCAAAACTTTTTCTCCTTCCCTTCCTCTATCCCCCCAGATCGCAAGCAATCCAATATATGCCAAACATGTGTAACTCCTCCACACATGGGCGTATTTAAATTGATGACCAGTATAGATGGCTAAACACCCTTCCAATTCTTTCATTTCATGAAGAAATCAAGGTCTAAAAAGTGATGAGTCCTGCCTAATGTCACATAAACAAGATGTGCTTAATGCTTTTAAAGCTGTTTTTTGGCCCTAAATATTGGAAAATCTTTGAAATTTACACTTCATCAGCCTTGAAATGAGGAAAAAGGATCAGCAGATATTTAAGGAGTATGTGAGTGAAGTAGTAGTTCTGAGGACCAGGTGCCTTAAATATCATTTCTCAGTGATGGATCCACCAACGGCAAGAACTTAAAAAATATTTTGCCAAAATGATCCTCAGTGTATGGGGGGGGAAGGGAGAGCAGGGAAGGGGCATCCCTCCTTATCCAGCCTCCAGGGTAAGTAGAGACCCTAAGCTCTTTCTCCTAAGCATCAAGAGCTGCGTAAAGAAAGGACTTCCTCTCATCACTTGTGGCCATAAATCCCTAATGAATTGAACCATATCAACCCAATAACCAGTCGCTAAATTCAGAGATGGAAAAGGACTGTGGTTCTGGGAACTTGATATACAGAAAATCGTATTTATGGAGAACCTGGGGAAAAGTGAGAAATTGGGGCTTGTATACAAGCCAGGGTCAGAGAGGAAATCAGCTGAAAAATAGGGGGCCAAGGCAGCAGCTATGGCTAATAGTCCTACAGAAGGCTCAGCCTTTCTTAATCAGTGACTGATAAACATCAGGAGAATCCACGGAGAAAACTGGCCCCCGCTGCCTAAATTTATCAACCTATTCTTGTGTTATGTCCAGATCACTGAAGGGAGCAAAGTAGGTAGAGCCTCTTCATAGCAGAGCAGCATGGTTCTAGGGAGGTGGAGTTTGGCCATGAATGATTTACCTCATGTATTTTTTGAGAGACAGTCACAGAGAGGGGGAGAGGGGGTGGAGAAAGGGAAGAAGAGGAGGAAAGAAAGAGAGTGAGGGGACAGAGAGAGGGGGAGGGGGACAAAGAGAGAGGGAGGGGGGACAGACAGGGAGAAGGGGACAGAGAGAGGGAGGGAGAGGGGGACAGAAAGAGAGGGAAGAAAGAGGGTGAGAGAGAGAAGGGAGAGAGAGAAGGGAGAGAGAAGGAGAAGAGAGAGTGAGAGAGAAGGGGGAGAGAGGAAGAAGGGGTGAGAGAGGTAAGAAAGAGAAGGGAGAGAGGGAAAGGGGGGAGAGAGGGAAGGGGGTGAGAGGGAGAGGAGGGGACATAGGGTGAAATCCAACTCATGGATTCTCACCCTGAAATACCTGGTGCATCATTATTCCTAAAACTTCCTGATATACACAGAACTTGGAACGACTGCACAGTAATGTTGGCTCTGTATCATAAGGTAAGAGATGTGAGGTTTTTTTTTTTAATTTTCTGAATAATTCTGAACTACTTCTTTTGGGAAAGCCCAATTTTAGAAGGCAATGGGAGAAGGAACCTATTATTAGGATTCTTGGAATATTGTTGTGACATGGGGCTTAATGAACTGTATCATGTTCTTTTTTACTCTTTGAAAAATGGTAATTGATGTTCATCATTGATGAAAATTCCCTGTTCTCCAGATTATGCAGAAGAGTCAAGGTGACATTATGCTTTTCACATTTGAATCCGTAGTCAGCCCTGTTGGGGCCTTTGAGCAATGCTGCCTACATTTTAAAAGTCAAATGACTCTTCAGTTGAGGAAGTCCAACTCAAATAGGAATAGTCACCCTGTTAATCTTTCAACCCAGGACACTAATGCTTCCTTTTCCAATGCCTTTTGAACTGCCTGAAGTTGGCATCTGGGCAGAAAGAACAGTTATTATTCCCTTCCCAATTTACTAGAAGGTAATTTGGCATTAATGTAGAATTACTGTATGTAAAGGCTCAGCAATTCACATCACCAACTACTGTAATTCACTGTTGGGGAGCTCTGGTGCCTGCCCCTCTCCCAGATTCTGCCTTTCTTCGCCCAGGGTAGCCATTGCCTCCAAAGAGTAAAATAAAGTTGAGAGTTTCATTCTTTCTTTCCACACCTTATAGTGCTCAAAACAGGGTTTAGCTTCATTGTAGGTGCTTAATTATTCAAAGTAAGGTACCATGGAGATTATCTAGTTCAATCACCTAATTTAACAGGTGAGGAACTCCAAGATAAAGAGAGAGAAATGGCTTTCCTTAGGCGTCTCCTCCTACCTTTCTCCATTTTTCTCTCTCCTTCATTCTCTCCTCCTTTCTTTTGCCCTCCATTGCTTCCTTCACATTTCACCCAATTAGTCAAAACTATACATAGGGTATAAAAAAAAGGTTGCTTAGCAAAATAATTTGTCCCCCCAAAATCATCTTTTCCATTTTTGCTATGTATTTGTTTATTAATATGCCTTTTAGATCATTTCATACTCTTTTTGGAAGTAAGAATACAATAAAACATGGCCTAGTGTGGGGCTTATGATATTGCTTAACTTACTGGAGACCTCATTTGACCTCTCAGTTTTTTTTCCTCAAGACCCTCCACAATGTGTCCCTCTTCAGGCCACACTTACTTTGCTCCTCTATGTATTGGGGAACAAGAAAGAGGAGATAAGCATTTATATATTTTCCACTATGTATCAAGCACTATATTAAGCATTTTGCAGATATCACCTCTTTAAATCTTCACTACAACTAAAGATGTTCTTATTATTCCTGTATTCTTCTTGCAAGAAGTTCAAGTGATTTGGCAAGAGTTCAATGGCTAGTAGGTATCAGAGTCTGGATTTGAACCTGGATCTTCCTGGCTCCATACTCCATTCCCTGAGCCACCCTTCCACTCACTCCATATTCTCTGTGCAACAAATGTAATCCTGTTTGTTGTCTGTTCCCCATGTCTTCAATGTTTTATTTATGTATTTTTATGTATTTTGTTTATAAATTCTTTAAATTTATAATTTCTGGAATAAAACAAGCATTTCTATAACAGTATAATGTACAAAAGATTCTACATGAAACTGCAAATCTACTATGTACTATTCCTTTCAAATAAATGACAATTATCATGTAGAATTTCCTTTCCCTTCACCTAAGATGGTTACCATTAGACATGAATAGGAGTATATGTGTGTATATATATATACATATATATACACATATATATGCACATAAAATTGTTCTAGGCTACTTCTATTCATTATTTCTTTGGATGCAGATAGTCTTTGTTATGTCATTTTCATTAGTTTCAGTATTTGTAAATAGAAAAAAATGACTTATTTGCTCAAAGTTGGTTTGAATGCTTATTGCTATTACTGTGTGTGTATACATACATATATATGTGTGTGTATATATATACACACACATATATATGTAAAATGTTCTTTTGATTCTGGTCATTTCAGTCTTCAATATTTTGTGGAAGTCTTTCCATGTTATATTTTTTGCTCCCTCCCAAAAAAATCATTGAGCTCATAATTTCTAATAGCACAGTAGTATTCTGACTAACAAGTCATATACTACTATTCGTTTAGCCATCCTCCAATTGATGGGCATGCCTGAAATTTTAGTTTCTTTGCCATCACAAAGAGAGCTGCTATAAACATTTTAGAATATAGAGATTCTTTGACCTTTCCCCTAATTATCTTCAAAAATAGATCTCACTGTAATATTGTTGGGTCACAGAGCAGAGACAGTTTAATAAGTCTCTGGGCATAATTTCAGATTGGTCACCAAAATGTTTGTAGCAATTTATAATTCCACCACCAACAAATTAATATCACAATTTTTCCACATCTTTAAACAATTGGCTTTCCCTTTCAAGTCATATTATTTATTTATTTTAGGATTCTGTTCTTTTAATCCATTCTGCTGTTCACTTCTGTTTTATGGGAGAGTTCATCCCATTCACATTAGCAGTTATAATTATCAGCTCTATTTATTTCCTTCCATCTTATTTTCTCCCCTGTATGTTCTTTTGTTCGATTTCCACCCTGTCCTAAGTAGTGTTTTTGTTGTTGTTGTTGTTGTTGACCCATCCCACCCATGGCTTTATCTTCTATTAACTCTTCCCCCCTTCTCTTACTTCTTTTCTAACATTTCTGTCCTTCGTTATTATTCTGCCCCTCCCTTTCCTTTCATCTTTATCCTTTTACTTCTTTATAGAGTGAGATAAATTTCTATATCCAAGGGAATGGTTATGTTGATCCCTCTTTGATCCAAAAGTGATGAAATCAAGCTTCAGACAATACTCCTCCCCGTCCCTTCCTTCCCTCCATTGTAATAGGTCTTTTGTGCCTCTTCATATGACTTATTTTGTCCCATTATACCTCCCCTTTCGTCTTGTTTCAATAGACCTTTTTTCCCTTATTGAAATTCCCTCTTTTTCTTTGATATCACCACAGAGTCCATTTACATCCATAACCTCTGCCTCACTCTGACTGCCCAAGTAAGAGATACAATTCTCAGGAGTTAAAAATATCATTTTCCCATCTAGGTATGTAAACAGTTTAATCTTTAAATAATATATATTTTCCCCTGTTTACTTTTTAATGCTTCTCTTGAGTCCTATGTTTGAAGATTACATTTTCTGTTTAGTTTTTTTTCCCCTCAACAGAAATAATTGAAAGTCTCTTACTCTTTGAAGATTTGTCACCTCCCCTGAAAGATGATGTTCAGTCTTGCTGAGTAGCTAATTCTTGATTGTAACCCCAGGTTCTTTGCCTTCTGGAATGTGGTATTCTAGGTCCTCTGATCTTTTTTTTTCCTAGTAAATTTATTTATTTTTAATACACAATACTTTATGAATCATGTTGGGAGAAAAATTCAGAGCAAAAGGGAAAAAAAAAAACAATGGAGAGAGGAAAAAAAAAACAGATAAAGTGAACATAGCATGTGTTGATTTACGTTCAGTCCTTAGTTTTTTCTCTCGTTGCAGATGACATTTTCTGTCCAAAGTCTATTGAGATTGCTTTGGATATCTGAACCACTGAGAAGAACCAAATCTTTCATAGTTGATCATCACACATTCTTGCTGTTGTTGTGCACAATGTATTTCTGGTTATGCTTGTTTTGCTCAGTGTCAATTTGTGTAAATCTTTCCAGGTCTTTCTAAAATTAGCTTAATTATCATCTTTGTACAGCAATAGTATTCCATTAGCTTCATATACCACAACTTGTTCAACCATTCCCAATCTGATGGGGGTCTACTCATTTTCCTGTTCTTTGCTATTACAAAAAGAGGCTGCTACAAAGATTTTTGCATATGTGAGTCTTTTTCCCTCCTTCAAGATTTACTTGGGATACAGACCCAGTAACAGCACTTCTGGGGCAAAGGGTATGCATAATCTTATTGCCCTTTGGACACAGTTCAGAACTGCTCTCCAGAATGGTTGGGTCATTTCATAATCTCACCAACAATGCATTAGTGTCAGTTTTTCCACATCCCCCCAAGATTCAGTATCTTATCCTGTCATCTTAGCCAATGTGAGAGGTGTGAGGTGGTACTTCAGAATTGTTTCAATTTGCATTTCTCTAATCAATTTTTTCTGTATCCATTGAGGCTATTATGATTTCTTTTGGTTTTGCTATTCATATGGTCAATGATGGTAATACTTTTCTTGATATTAAATAAGCTATGTATTCCTAGTCTAAAGACCACTTGATCATAGTGTATTATTCTGCTGAGAAGTTCCTGTAATCTTTGCTAATATTTTATTTAAAATTTTTGCATCAATATTCATTAGGGAGATTGGTCTATAATTTTCTTTCTCCATTTTGACTCTTCCTGGTTTAGGTATTAATACTATATTAGTGTCATAGAAGGAATTTGGCAATACTTCTTTACCTATTTTTCCAAGTAATTTACATAGTATTAGAATTAATTGTTTTTCAAATATTTGGTAGAATTCACTTGAGTTCATTTGGTAATGGACAATTTTTCTTAAGGAATTCATTAATGACTTGTTCAATTTATTTTTCTAAAATGAGACTAAGTATTTTATTTCTTTTGTTAATCTACGCAATTTATATGTTTGTAAATATTCATCCATTTCTTTTAGGTTGTTGGACTTGCTATGCAGTTGGGCAAAATGGTTCGTAATTATTGCTTTAATTTCTTTGACATTGGTGGTTAGTTCACCCTCTTCATTTTTGATGCTGGTGATTTGATTTTTTTTTTCTCCTAATCAAATTAATGTAAAGCTTATGTATTTTATGAGTTTTTTTCATAAAACCAACTTAGTTTTATTAATTCAATTTTTTTCTTAGTTTCAATTTTATTAATTTCTCCTTTGAGTTTCAAAATTTCTAATTTGGTATTTAATTAGGGGTTTTTAATTTGGTCTGTCTTAGCATTTTTAGTTGCATGCCCAATTCATTGATCTCCCCTCTCTATTTAATTCATGTAGTTATTTAGAGAGAGAAAATTTCCACTAAGAACTGCTTTGGCAACATCCTTTACGTTTTGCTATGTTGTCTAATTATTGTCATATTCTTGGATGAAATTATGGATTGTTTTTGTGATTTATTGTTTGAACTACTCAGTTTTTTAGAATTTTTTATAATTTAATTTAGAATATTTAATTTTTTATATAACAATAATAATTTAGAATGTTTAACATCCAATTGGTTTTCAGTCTCTTTTTGATTGTGTTGTGGTCTGAAAAGGAAGCATTTACTATTTCTACCTTTCTGCATTCAATTGTGAGGTTTTTTAAGCCCTAATATATAAGTTTGTTTTGAAGATACCGCGTACTTCTGAGAAAAATGTATATTCCTTTTTGTTCCTATTTCATTTTCTCCAGAAATCTTATCATACCTAAGTTTCCTGGGAGTCTATTAACCTCCCTAGTTTCTTCTTTCTTGTTTATTTTGTAGTTAATTTGTCTGATTCTGAAAGGGGAAGGTTGAGGGTGCCCCACTAGCATAGTCTTGCTGACTACTTATGCCTGTAACTGGCTTTAAAATCTTTAAGAATTTGGCTGCTCTACCAGTTGGTGTATAAATATTTAATATCTTTAGTACTTCATTGTTCATGGTACTCTTTATCAAGATATACTTTCCTTCCATATGTCTTCTCATAAGATCTCTTTTTACTTCTGCTTTATGTGAGGTCAGAGTTACCCCTGCTTTTTTTTTCCTTCAGCTGAAGCATAATAAATTCTGTTCCAGCCTTTTACCTTTACTCTCTATCTCTGTGTCGATTGTGTTTCTGGTAAACAACATATTGTAGGGTTCTGTTTTTTAATCCATTTTGCTATTTCATTTCATTTTATGGGAAAGTTCATCCCATTCACTCAGTTATGATTACCAGCTCTGTATTTCCCTTCATCCTATTTTCTCCCTGTATATACTTTTGTTCTCTTTCTACCCTCTCCTTAGTAATGTTTTTTTATTACCCACTCCGTCCATTACCTTAATGCCTATCACCCCTTCTGCTTCTCTTAGTAGTATTTTTTAGTCCATTATCTTATCTTCTATCATCTATTCCTCCCTTCTCTTACCTTTTCCCCTAGTGTTTCTGCCCTCCCGTCCATCTTTTCTTTTCTTTCTCCTTATAGGGTTAGATAAATTTCTATAACCAAATGAATGATTGTTATTCACTCCTAGAACCAGAAAAATGATGAAATGAAGTTTCAGATAATTGTTCATCCCCTTTCCTTCCTTGTCTCCATTGCAATAGGTCTTTTGCACCTCTTGTGAACTAATTTTCCACTATACTTCCCCCTTTTCCATGCCTTAATGTCTTTTTCTTTGATGCCATCATGTCAGAGCCCCTTCACAACCACATCTTCAATCTGTGTTACCCTTTTATGTCTGCCTCAGTGACATATACTTCTCAAGATTTATAGATATCATTTTCCCAACTAAGTATGTAAGCAGTTTAATCTTTAAATAATATGTATTTTTCCCTGGTTTACCTTTCTGTGCTTCTCTTAAGTTCTGGGTTTGTAGATTAAAATTTCTTTTTAATTATTTTTTAATAGAAATGATTGAAAGTTTTTTACTTCATTGAAGCTCTACTCCATTGCCTCTTTTGAAAGATGATGTTAAGTCTTGCTTAATAGTTAATTCTTGATTGTAACCTCAGGTCTTTTACCTCCCTAATATAGCATTCCAGGCCCTCCTGTCCTTTACTGTAAAAGCTGCCAGATCCTGGATAGTCCTTGATATTTTTTTTGTTTGTTTTTATTTTTGGGGTCTGGCAGGTTGCAGTATTTTTTCCTTGAGGTTGTAATTTTGGAGTTTCACAACAATGTGTCTTGGGGTTTTCCTTGTGGGGACTCTTTTTAGAGATGATTGATGGATTCTTTCAATGAGTATTTCCCCCCTCTGTTTCTAGAATATTTGGGCAATTTTCTTTAATGATCTCTTCAAGAATACTATCCACTTTCAGAGTCATCATCTTCCATTTGCCCTATTCTAGTTATTAATGTGTGATTTTCTTCAATTAGCTTTTGTATGTCTTTTTCCATATGATTAATTCAATTTTTTAAGGATTTGGTTGTTTTCCAATTTTTTTTTCTTTTCCAAGCTGTTGAGTCTCTCGTGAATACTTCATTTCCTTTCTCATTTTTTCTTCTACCTCTCCTATTTGCCTGTTAAAGTCTTTTATGCCCCCTTCCCAAGAAGCCTTTTTGGCCCTAAAACCAATTTATATCATTCTCTGATATTTCTTCTGTCACATTTTGTCCTCATTTGAGTTTGTGTTTTGGTCTGTTCAATCATCATAGTAGCTTTCTATTGTCAAGTTTGTTTTCTGTTTCTTGCTCATTTTCTTCATAAATTTCATTTTTTTTAAACTTTTTATGGTTAAGCTCTGCTCCTGGGGTAAAAGAGGTGCTGTTCCAAGCCTCCTGTGCATCTCTGAGCCTTGGCTTTGAGCTTAGGGACCTCATGTTTGTAGGGGGTAACTTTACCTACTCTTCTTAGAAAACAGTGTGGTTTCCCAGAGTTTGCCTTCTAAGCTGAAATTGGAACCTGCCTCACTGATTTGTTTATTTACTGAGTCAGGACTGAGGGTTTTAGTTGCTGATTTGCTGTGAGTAAGCCCCTTTCACCAGCTTTCTCGGTCTATCTGACTTGGGCTAAACACCCTTTTCGTTCCAATGAAATATACATTTCTTGAAGTTTTCCAGTCTGTCTTGAGCTGGAAAGTGGTTTAATTGTATCAGACTCTGGAGGCTTAGTTTCATGTGGTTTTCAAGGGAAACTTGGAAAGCTTGAGAAGCTTCCTGGCTTTATTCTGATATCTTCCCCTTTAATAGTTTTAGCTAATCTGATAGGTGTAAAATGATATCTCAAGGTTGCTTTAATTGGCATTTCTCTAATCAATAGTGATTTAGAGCATTTTTTTCACATGACTATAAATTGTTTTGATTTTTCCATTGGAAAACTGCCTGTTCATCTCCTTTGACCATTTATCAATTGGGGAATAACTCTTTCCTTATAGATTTAAGAAAGTACTTTTTGTATTTTAAATAGGAGACATTTATCTGATAATTTATCTATACGATTCCCCCACCCAAGTTTTATGCTTTCTTTTTAGTCTTGGTTATGTTTGTTTTATTTGTAAAGCATTGTTTTAAACTTTTATTAAGAGTTTACTGTTTGCCAGTTACTACACTAAGTACTTAGGATACAAGGACAGGCAAAACACTTGTCTAAAGGAGCTTATCATGATATTGGAAAACTTAGTAAAGGCATCAGAAACCAAGCAAAGCCTATATGCATAATAAATGCAAAACAGTTTTCTGAAGAAAAGGATATTAGTAATTGAAGAGTGGAGGAGGGATCAGAATAAGCCTCTTTGGGACATAGAATTTGAATTGAGTTTTAAAGGAAGGTAAGGATTCCTGAAGTTGGCAGTGATTTTATTTTTGTCCCTAAAATGTATTTAATCATTATTTTATCCAGTTCTATAAAGTATCTCCTTGGTAGTTTGTTATAGCACTAAATCTGTAATTTATATACTATCATCCTTTTTGTTACATTGAAATAGATGAGACTTAGCCAAAACATAGTCATGGCTGAGAACAAGTTGGTCAACTTGGATGGAAACCAGTTGCCCAAGAAGGAATACTCTTGGATAGAATCTGGAAAGGTTGATTGGAATCAAGATGTGAAGGAATTTATAAGCCAAAGTAAAATATTTGCATTTTCTAAGAAGCTATAAGGAACAATGGGAGAAGTGATTTATTTGTTTTTGGAGCAGCAAAGTTACCTGATCAGACTTGAAATGGGACTCTTTCATTCTCTGCATGTTAAAATTTCTCTATTCCATTATGATCCAGTTCCAATGCAATTCCTTTCATGAAGATGTTCCTCCCCCTTCCAGCTGGAAGTGAAAGGCCCTATTCCCATGGGCCAGATAGGGAAATTTTTCTTCAATGAAGTTCATAGTGTATAACAATTCCAATTTCTCATAATAGTAGATAGCATTTATATAACTTTAAATGTTGGAAAGGCTTTAAATATTATCCATTTCATTTGATCCTTACCATTACATTGTTAAATAGGTGCTATTATATTTGCTATTTTAGAGATGAGGAAACTGAGACTGACCTATGAGCCAGGATTTAAATTCAGAATTTTACTATATAGTGTGTATGTGTGTGTATATATATATATATATATATATATATATATATATATATATATACACACACACATAGTATGTGTTTATTTGTGTGTGTCTGTATACACACACATACTACGCAGAATTCCATTTACTCTATGATGTAGCAGTTCCCTTGTGAGTTCTACTATACTGGATTGAAATGAGCCAATTTATCTTGGTGGGTTGTAGTAATACTTCCTTATGTAAAAATCATTTCATGAATGTATTCTGAATATGTAGTGCATAACAAAAAAAATTTGTTCTAAATCCGATTTCTGACATTATTTTTCATTATTACCAACAATTCATATAGTATAGTGTCCCCTTTTCCCATGGGTAATTTCTTTTGGCAGTTATCATGCACTGATTTATTGAGTTTAATTACTTCTGATTAGTCTTGTCTGGTCTATATCATTGATCTACGATTCTATTTTTTAACTTGTATTAAATGGTTTTGATTTCTGCTTTATCATAGTTGGAGATCTGGAAGTGTTTATTCTTCCTTTGTCTTTTTTTTTCAATGTTTCCTTTGATATCCTAGATTTTATTTTTGTCCCTAAAATGTATATAATCATTATTTTATCCCGTTCTATAAAGTATCTCCTTGGTAGTTTGATTGTTATAGCACTAAATCTGTAATTTATATAGAATCATCATTTTTGTTGCATTGAAATAGATGAGACATTGGCCAAAAACATCCCTTCAATTATTTAAACTGTTCTTTATTTCCTGGAATATTTTGTTAATTATATCTTTGGAGATCTTGAGTTTGTTTTGGTAGACTGAATGACAGATATGGGATGCATTTTATTATTTTGAATGAAACTTCTTGTTATTCAGTACTCGATTTTGTTACTGCTTTATAGAAATAGTAGATTTTTGCATATTTGCTTTATTTTACTTCACTGAAGGTATTAATCCTCAATTAGTTGTTTTTTTTTGTTTTTTACTGATTCCCTAGTTCCCCCCTTCAAGTAAATCATCATGTCAATAAAGAAATACTTTGTCTTCTTTTTTTTTATATCTTAATGCACCTCATTTTTTTTTCCTCATTGCTATCCCTAGGATTTGGGGAACTGTTATTAGGGAGAGAGGAAAAAAAAGATTCATGCTGTTACTTTGCTCGCGTCTTTAATGGAAGATACTCAAGCCTTTCCTCATTGCATAGAGTACTAGCTTTGGATTCTATTTGTTTTTATTTTATCATTTTAAACAAGAACACTTTGATTATCTTTTGCATTTAAAAAATATAAATTAATGCCATATTTTCTCAAAGGCTTTTTGAGTGTTTTTAGTGATGAAATGGTTTTTGATGTTTTGATTTTTAATGATCATGTCATAAAGTTGAGCCATTACTATATCTGGTATGAATTTAGCTTGATTATATCTAATGCTTGTTTAAAAAAATAAATTGCTGTAGTTTTGCAAATATTTTATTTAAAATATTTGAATTAATTAGCATTTATACTGACAATCTAAAGGTATTTTGTTTTATCCTTTTCTGCTTTGTGTAGTAGGACTATAATGTTTTCATAAAAGGACTTAAAGTGCTTATTACTAATTTTTATTTTTTTGGCCAGACAATGAGGATTAAGTGAGTTGTCTAGAATCACACAGCTACTAAGTGTCAAGGATCGGAAGTTAGGCTTGAATTCAGGTTCTCTTGATTCTAGGACTGGTGTTCTACCCACTGTATCAACTAGCTGTCCCTCTTAATTTTTAGCATAATTTACCTGGCAGAATGTTTATTCTTGATTTGCAAGCTCTATTTGCTATTTAAATTTGTTTAGGTATTGTATGCCCTCCCCCTTTTGCCCAGATTTGGGGTGAGGGCATATGAATGTTTGTAGTAGGTTCTGATCAGTTCTTATATTTGGTTTATTCTCTTTCTATTTTGTTGATATATGTTGTATTCTTCCTATTGGTTTAGCTATATAACGATATTGGATTATGTTGTTTTAACAATGTCATTGTCTTTTAGGTATTTATTAAGTGCTTCTATTAGTTGTTCTTTGATCCCATTCAAAGTTCAAGATTGCTTTGCTTAGTCTCCATTTAGTTCCGTTATTTGCTCCTCTATCACTGTTTTCATTGTGCAATGATCCATAAAAGGCCAGTTTAATCTTTCTGAATTTTTTGAAAAAATCATTTATAATTTCTGTTTCTCAGGACATGGTCTAATTTTGTATATTTGCCACCTTATGCTTAAAAAAAATTTAGGGCGTTCTAAAATTCTTAGTACTACTTGATGCTTAAATGATATATTTTTCTTAAGGTTACCACTCAACAGATGCCAGAAATCTTCTCTCTTAAGTTTATAAGTTTAGTTCTATAGATTTCGTTTTATTTTTCTATTCGATTTTTCCAATTCTGAGAACATTAATGTCTCCTATTACTTAGTTACTATGTCTTTTTGCATTCTGCTAACATTTCTTGTAAGAATTTAAATACTCTACCAGTTGGGTACATGCATTTTAGTAGTATTTTTGCTGTGTTATTTCTAGTTTCCTTTAAACATAATGTACTTATATATTTCTTGGATATTGTGTATTTTTATTTTTGCTTTGTCTTAAAGTGCAATTAAAATTCCTGCTTTTTTGGATTCATTGCTGCATAATCAGTTTCGATCCACAATCTTATCTGTGCAATATTGATATATTTCTTGTATATAACTGATTATAGGGTATCCATTCTGTCTATATTAGATTCTTTATTCAGTTCACATTACAAGTTATGAAAGGCTTATATTATTCTCTAGTTATTTTGTTACTTTTTAAATTTTTTTCCCAAATCCTCTTTTAGATCATTACTTTTCTTTCCTCCTTTTCACTTGGTTTGTTTAAATTGCTTTGTATCCACTGCCTCTATTCCCCATATTCTGTTGCCATTTCGCTATCCTGTTCCAAATTTGGGATTTTTTCCTTGTTATTAATTTAATTTTCTTCCATTTACTTAGATTTATTTTTGTTCCTCTTGTATCTTCTTTCTTCTTGATTAAATTAATTCAACATCCCCTTTTCTTTTCCCCTGTTCATTTTCCTTTGTTTATTAGTTTTTTTTTTTTTACTGTATCTTTTTTTCCCTAAGGAATCTTTCCCCCCCCCAAGGAATCTCTTTTTTTTTTCTTTCCTAAGGAATCTCTTTTTTTTTTCTTTCCTAAGGAATCTCTTTTTTTTTTCTTTCCTAAGGAATCTCTTTTTTTTT
>JAJPUD010000872.1:81945-99439 GCA_023553655.1 Myrmecobius fasciatus
GAATCTCTCTTTTTTTTTTCTTTCCTAAGGAATCTCTCTTTTTTTTTCTTTCCTAAGGAATCTCTTTTTTTTTGCTTCATTCTCTTAATTAATTCTCTCCCTTACTTGTTTGTTTTATTCTCTAATTTGTGGGTCATACTTTTATTTCTTTTCCTATTTATTTCTTCTTCAATCTATATTACTCATGGAATTAAAGTTCCTGAAATATACCAGGAATGATTTCCACATTCTCAGCAATTTGTATATAATTTCCTTAAACCCTTCCCTACTTCCTTTTACTGTGATTTACTCTTAGAAGAATTCATTTCTGAGTGACATAGTCTCAGACTGAAGCAACACCATTTGATAGAAATTGTGCCCAATAGTTCAGTTTAATCCTTTGTCTTGTCATGATTACTCTCATTTCCAAAGGCTATGAGGCCATTTCTTGGACCACACACTCTTCTTCCTTGTTACTCTACTCTTCTTAAAGGCAGCTTCCCTGTGGGCTAATATGATATTTATCCTATCCTAGACCATTATCTTTCAAGGTATATACTTAGGTTTCTACTCTGTAAATTGAGGAAATTGCATTCACTAATTCTATTAAACAGTTATGTGTGAAGTAGGTATTATATGCAAGAGACTTTAAGGTATATTGAGTACAACTTAAAAAGATATGTACCTGTCCTCAAGTGGTTTACATCTATCCAAATGTGATAGAATTAAAATAATTTCAGGTAGGAGAGGGACTGTCCATTGGGATTTTCAGAGCGGGCTTGTTTAGGTGTTTTCTTGAAATAAATCTTAAAGGGAATGAGCAGTTCCAAGAAGCAAATTAAGGAGAAAGTATGGAAAAGTGAACCCATAGGAGGGAGTTGGGAAATGGATTCTTGAGCACAGAGAAAAATAAGCAGGTCTGGTTCCCTATCAGTCCCTAATTACCTTTGCAATTTTAAAGGCCACCCTCTTAGCATGTTTCTAATGAGGTCAGTATGGTTTTTGGAAGAATTTTGTACACAGTGGGTGGGTCAAAGCTTCCTCTTTGTCTTCAGATAATTTCTGACATCTTCACCCCAAGGATTTTGTTCTATGACCTTAAGTCTTGTTTGTAACTCCTTCTTGTGTCTATGGTAAATCAGCTTCAAACACTGCACTATCCATAAACCAACAAATGAGGAAGGGCTCTGTGAACCTTCTCTAAGACTTGGATGTTCAAAGTCTAATCTTTTTTGGAAACTTAAGTGACCCTAGGGTGCAGTGCTCATCCAGTCAGTATACCTTTAAGCACCTACTATGTGTTCAAAACAGATGAAGGAAAACAATAATTACTACTCACAAAAAGCTTATGACAATGGAAATAATACTATAGTTATAATAAATCCAAGGTAGTAAACACAAGGTGATCCTAATATCACCTCACAGTTAAATAGTTATGGTTAAAAAAATTCTGACACCAACATAGTGACACCATTGACCTCTTTTTAGGGAGTCAGATGGTGTGTCTCTGCATACAGAGACTGGAAGAAAGAGGGAGCAATAGGAAATTCCCCCAGAAGTAGTTTCTGCTGTGACAGAGTTGAATAATTGGAGCATAGGAAATTAGCAGTGGCAAGAGAATGGGATGAAATTTAAGGCCCCTTGGTTTGGAAGTAGTTGTGTGACCACAAAAATGTTTTCAGAATTCTTAAGAGTCTCAGATTTTTCAGAAGAGAGGAGGTAGGGGTTTTTTCCTATCTCAATCAATAAATAAGATTACATAGGTAGTGAACCTCAAATTTAATGTGCTATATGATAGTCAGCTGCTATTATTGTCATTAATTAACTTATTGTTAACTTCAACTTGTAATGCAAAAATAATGTGTGAACTCAAAAGACCTCAAGAAATGGGAATTTCTTTGAGAATAATCCTTTTGTCTGTCCAGGTTAACTCTTCATACCCGCTTCATTGCGCTAAGTCTGTTGTTTAGTCTTTAAGTTGTCTGACTCTTCATGATCTTATTTTGGGTTCTTTTGGCATATTGGAGTGGTCCAACTCATTTCATGTATGAGGAGACAGAAGTAAATGGGTTAAGTGATTTGCTCAGAGTCAACCAGCTAGTTAATATCTGAGGCTGTATTTGAACTTGAGAAAAGTCTTACTCAGGTTCAAGCAATTTTTCTAAAATATCCCAAGTGGATAAAAAAAATGGACATAGTTTTCAATATTAAGTTCAAGAACTTTTTGCCTGAAAGATTTGTATTGTCCAAGAAGCTGTAAGGAACAATGGGAAGGGTGGTTTCATTAAATTTTAACAATGATACCTCAACATTTTCTTTAGGTAAAACAGTGAAAGTAGTTCCGGAATCTCTTGGAACTCTCAAATGAAGAGTGGTTGAGATATTGAAGGTTATTTGCTTCATGCTATACAATAATAGCTTAAAGTAAAAAGGAACATGTGACCTAGAGAAGACTTGGGGAGTAGAAAAAAAACATCAGTCTTCTAATATAGGCTGGGCTTACCCAAATGTTGGTCCCTAAAAAACTGTACCTACATTTAGGGAATCTTTCACATCAAGCACCCCCCCTTGTAAGACTTTTGTTTTTAAAAAATAAACCAAATTAATGTAATCCCAGACAAACTGAGGGAAGATAGAAATTAGGTTTTTAATATTTCAATAGTGGAGAATTTGGATTAGCTGGTTGGATAGGACATTTGTCCAAAAGATGTCCGACCCCTTGCAGGCTGAATGGGACTCCTCAAAGCATCCATCAGTGAACAATTGATTCCAGAGACTTTTATAGGCTACATTTATCAGGGAAACAAAGGCAAGGGGCGGGGCAGAACTCTGGGTGAGTGGACAAGCCATAATTTGAAGAACAGATTATAATTTAGTTCTGACAGGTTGGGGGTCAAGATAGTTGGGAGCAGGAGACAGTGAGTCTAGGGCAAAAGATAGTGAGCAATACCCAGGCATTTGAGATAAGCCACCTGGAGTTTTGACTCACTGGAATGTGAGTGCCAGAACTTATCGGGGTAAGGAAAGGGTTGGTGGCCATGATAATTTTATTCAGGGCATAGCATAATAATTCAGGGAAACAGGCTTTACACTAATTTAGAGGACACACAACTTCAAAGTATAGTCACAAACTAAATAATGAGGGGGAAACTGCCTCAATTTGCCCAGGAGTCTACTTTCAAACTGGTTGCCATTTCACAGGTTTTCTCTTCATTTTACAAGAGGATCATTAAGACAAGTAGGTTCATGTCTTGATTTGCAAGTGAATTGGACTTAAGTGAGGCAAAACTGTTTAAAGTCACCAGCCTCTGTCTCTGGCTCTCTCTCTCTCCAGAGTCACCAGTGGCAAAGACATAGTTCAGGACAATTGTAGAAAATTCCAGATGCAATGGGGAAATCTTGGCTATTGGAGGCTACAATCTTTCTCAAGACTGAGTTTGTCTGAGGCAACACCCATTTAGTGTTTAAGGCTAGGTAACAATCAAGGCCAAAAGGGGCCTGATTTGAATCAAAAGAATCCACCTGAAAGATCCTCAGAATTTCTGGCCAAAACAGAAACATTTGCTATTTACACTCATTCTGAGTCATCAGAACCCAAAACTATGAGCAAGTGAAGCTTAATTGAAACCATTATTGGCCAATGAGTGAGAGGCAGGTGATTTGGGTTTTCATCGGGTATTTAAATGCATTTCTCAGAGACAGCTCCCACTCCTAGGTTTGTTGCCAATTGGAAGAGCTCTTCACAGAGAGAAAAGTTCAGGCTTCAAGAAAGGTTTTAAAAACTTCCTAATGCTAGAGTTGTCCCAAAATGGAATGAGCCCCTTCCAGAGGAGTTCCTCAAGCAAGGAGTGGATGATTACTTCTCACAAATGTTGTAGAGATAAGGACTATGAATCCTTGCAGTACACTCGGCTATCTTTAGGTGAGCTATCATACAGATGCTCTGTTGTGCTTATAACATAATCTATTGAACTGTGAATCTGTTATGAAGGTGTTATTTTTTCCCATCCCAGAGTCATCATAGACTATTTCACTCTGTGTTCTTCCTGCATCAAAGATATTTAGTTTTTTTTTTTGTGTGTGTGTGTCCCAGAAAATGATACATGGAAGAATTTTTTAAGTAGATGAAAGTGAGAAGGGATTGTTTTCTAGACCTCAAGGAAAGCCTATATAACGGTGTCTGGGGTGAGGGGAAAGTGTGTTAAGTTTAGGGAATGGCAAGTGTATCAATTTGGCTTAAATGAAGAGCAGAGGAAGAGAATATGATAGGAAATGTGTGGAATGATGGGGAGGAAGTACATGGTAGTGGGCTTTAAATGTCAACATGAGGATTTTTTAAAAATACATATATCTTAGAATTTCAGTAGGTAGGCATTGAAGGTTCTAGAGGAGGATTGTAAGATGGTCAGCTCTATGTTTAGGGCAATAATGTAAAGCATTGTGGAAGGCTTTTATTATTTCTTAATAGCCATTTGCAGTTTTAAAGAGGTAATAGGTCTAAAAATTATCAATCTTGCTTGTTCCTTGCAGACATTTTGACCACTGGCAATGTTAATGAAACATTTCTTACATAGCCACTATGAGCTAGGCCTTTTTTTTTTTTTTTTAGCTGGAGGGATACAAACAAAGGTGGGATTAGTCCCTACCCCTCAGAGACTCCCAGTTTAAGGAAGATGGGTAGGGGAGACAACATTGAATTAGTACATAGAAAATACCTATAGTCAATGGGGGCTGCCTTGGAGGGGAAAGATCAGGCAGTTGGGGATTGGGGGAAAGACTCCCTATTGAAAGGGTATCTGAGTTGAGTCTGAAAGGAAGCAGGTACTCTCAAATTAAAGTGTGTGTGCTCAAGAGGGAGAGAATACACATTTTAACCCAGAGAAATTGTGCAAAGACCTAGGAGAGAGAGGGTTATATAAAATTGATGGAAAGCTGGGTAGTATGACTGAATTGCTGTAGAGGAAAGTATAAGAAAACAGGAAATGTAAGGAAAGTCAAGGTTATGAAAAGCTTAAACCCCCCCAAATAGGACTTTGATGTTGAAGGTAATAGAAAAAGTGGTACTAGAGTTTGACCAGGGGAAGAGGAGATATGTTCCGATAAGCTTTACCAAAATCACTTGGCCAGCTGAATTGAGGATTGTCTGGAGTAAGCAGACTACCCAGAGGGGAAGTGTAATAGTGTAGATATGAGGTGATAAGTGCCTGAACTGGGGTGGTGTCGGTGTAATTCTAGAGCTGGGGAATATGAGAGAGATGGTGAGAGGGCAGGATTTAACAGTAGAATATTGATTTTTCTCTATAAGAGAATAGAGGCAGAGGTAATACTGAAGCTGGAAAACTGGGTGACAACAATGATAATGATGGTCTTAATTGTAAGAAATCTGGAAAGGAGGAGGGTTTATAAAGAAGGAATGAGTTCTCTTTTGGACATGTTGCTTCTGAGATGTCTGCAGGATATCCGGTTCCAGACATATCACTTATTTGGTGTTATGAGACTATGGTTCTGGAGAGAATGAGAGTTGTAAATGTAGATCTGGGAAGCAACTGTCTAGAGATTACTGAAGTAGTAGAGCCAACAAAAACAGCAAGTGAGATGGAATAGGGAGCAAAGAGAAGAGGGCCAGGAGAGACTCTGGGAGCCTACCTCCAGTTAGGGAAAACCCTGTAGAGGAGACTGAGAAGGATAGAAGGGAATATCAAGAAGAAAGTCATCAACAATGTCGAATGCTTAGAGTGGTCCAAAGGGAGACATTTGGGGAGAAGGCTGGTGGAAGTTATGGTCCAATCATCAGTTACACTGAGATGGTCTGATGGGCCTGAATTTATATATATTTATCTGAGAAAAAGGACAATAGGACTTTCTATGAATTTGTCGTCTTTAAAAAAAACAAACACATGATAAAATTCTCTTTGAAAAAATCTAGAAATATCAATTCTGATTTTAAATGACAGTCTCATGCTTGGGTATTCCTGGCTTCAGAGGAGGAAGAAGAAAAGTTCTGGCTGAGAGACATTTGGCTGGTCTTCTAGAAGAGAAGCATTTGCCCTTTTTCAGACACTCCCTTTCTTGGGGGAAGCTATATTCCTGGGCCAAGGGGATTTCAAGAAGCCAGGGTTATCACTTATGGCCCATGATGCCAATATTTAAGGGATTTTTACGTAGCAAAACAATAGTTCCTGATAATTTGAGATCTGTTATTTATTTCCTCATAGCTAGGGCCATTAGGTAATTCAAAGGGCACTGTATTTTAGAGCAAGTCACAAGTTTAAATCCCAGCTTTGACAATTAGCTGGGTAATTATAGAAAAAAGTCACTTAAAAATAACATTTCTCATTTATGTGATTATGGGTCTGAATTATATAATCTCTCAGGAAGGCTGTTCTTCAATTCCATAACAGTCATAGCAAAAAGGAGCTTGACAAATGTGGAGCCCGTTTTACTTCCTCTTGCTTCCCTCTTCCCCCACACAAGCCCTGCATCTTGTAAATGCCCTAGAATTGGGGTCCTGTGGATTATTGATGAGGCACCGTCTGGCTTTGGGATTGATCTCCTATGTACGATGTATGAATAATGGACCTTGTCACACATGGTTGACAAATTGTTGCCTTTGAAGTTTAAGTTACATTCATTTCCTCACTTTCAAATCCAGAACTTGGGACTTTGTATCAAAAATGCAAAACAAGTTGTCCGATATTTGGTGTTTCATCTTAGTGTCCTGTGGGGTGAAAATGGAATTAAGAGCAATGAATTCATTCAGAGCTGATTCTCATCTCTGTGCCCCTATGAAGCAGCTTGGGAGAGAAGTAAGAAATGTATCGTAACACTTGGTTTCGGGCTTTTTTCTAGCAGTATCCTTCCTGTCAACCATGTGAGATCCTGGGCAGGAATCTTAACCTCTTTAATAAAATTTGTTTTTTTTTCAGTCTTCAACATCTTCCTGTCATGCTTCATAATGCTACAGAGGCAAAACTAGTCTCTCAAATGCTTGATGATAATGCTAGCATTTATATAGTGATCTAATGTTAGGAAAGCATTTCATAAGTATATCAGATTGCCTACTGCCTTTTGGGAGATAAGGGAGGGAAAGAGAAATTTGGAATACAAAGTCTTACAAAAGTGAATGTTAAACTATTTTCTGTTTTTACATGTATTTGGAAAAATAAAGTATTATTGAAAGTTTAAAAAAAGATTAGAATTGCCTTTCACATTCCAGGTCTAGGGCTCTCTCCATTCTGCTTGTTTTTTGTTGTTTGCCTTTGGTTCTCCAAGGGGATCAAGACATCAGGGAGATGATGCTATGACATGCAAGTGAATTGGATTTAAGTTAGGGAGGGCTGCAAGGTCACCTGCCTCATTTTCCCCTCCAAAGCCATCTGGGTCCAGTGGCCAGATCCAGATCAAGATGACTGGAAATGGCTCTCCGTGCAATGGGAGACCTTGTTTTTTTTTTTTTTTTTTTTAATTTAAGCTAAGGTCTTTAATGTCTCACTTTGAAGCAGTGCCCATTTAGTGACTAGGGCTAGATATTGAGGCAAAAAATCTCCTCTTTGGCCTAGTTAAAAAAATCTAAATAAATAAATGAATCTGAGAGAAGACCTTCAAAGTTTCTGGCCAAAGCAGAAATGATCTGCTGTTTTCATTCAATCTGAGCTCCAAATGATGATCAAATGGGGCTTGGCCTGGGACTTATTGGTGGCCAATGAGAATCAGAATGATTTTGGTTTAAGGCATGGTTCTTAAGAAAGAAATCTAGCCATTAAACTCAAAAATATCTTGGAAGGTTCAGAGGTCCAAAAGACAAAAAAGAAAAAAAAGCTTTTCAGAGCGTCTGTAGGTTAAGGCTTTCAGTTTAGTGGCTCGTTATCTTTTGTACAACTAATTTGGTGAGCTGACATGACTTTTCTGTCTTTGTCCCTGTAGGGAAATATAATTCTATAGCTTGTTCATAGATTTTCCATCTGCAAAAATATTATGACTTGCTAAAGGCTTAAATGATGGTCAGTAATTTTTTTTACCAATAAAGTAATTTTAATTAGGCTACATACATTTTCTTTTGTTATACCTACAATATGGTTCAGAATAGCCCCAGTAAATGGAGATGAAGTGGTATAGCTCCAGACAACTCTAGTGATGAAAACTGTTACCCACCTCTTGATGGGAATTAGATGAATTCAATCTAGGGGATGAGATACTTTTTGGATATGGCCAAGGTGGGGATTGTTTTGCTCAACTATGCATATTTCTTACAAGGATTTCATTTTTGGTTTTCAACAGTGACTAATGGGTGAGAGGGAGAAAAAAAGATTTTGTTCATTGAAGCAATAATTTTAAAAAAACGTTTAAGGACTCAGAAGATCATAGATATAGAACCAGGTAAAATCTCAAATGTTTTTAATTCAAATCTGTCATTTCATATATGATAAAATGGAGGTCAGAGAAATGGCATAATTTACCAAAGCATCTGGTCCTGTTACTTCTCTTCACAACTGGAAAAAGTACTGGATCTCACCCAAACTTTGGGGTAATGTTTGCCCTATGTTTGCATGCTTTTTCCTCCCCCTTCACAAATAGAGTAAGGCTCTAAGAATCACATCTACAGAAAGTAACCTCTAAGATGTGAAACTTGCTTCATTGCCTGAGGAGTGAACCTAGGGGTTTTTCTCCCAGATCTGGAAGCTTCAGGGAGGAAGAGGAGGTTGAGAGTAAAGGTTCTTTCCTTAGGTCTGCTCCAATGCAGCACTGGAGAGAGGATGAGCCTTGGGGTTCTCCAAAGCTTCCCTTAGGCTTTAACAAGTCTACCTAATTGAAGCACTTCACATGTAGTCCAAGCTGTGTACCATGTGGCTGGTGTTTGAGGACAAACCACAAATGTGGAGAGACTTTTAAATAGGTTCCTGCCACAGGGGTAATTATTTGGTAATATGTGATAGATTATTGTAGTTGTAGTAATATGTGAAGATTGTTGACTGAGGGACAGAACTTGGGATCTGACTTGAGGAAAAGATAGCTCCTAGAGATGCAATTAGAATAAAGCTTCTTAAACTTAGCTGTGTGTGTGTGTTGGGGGGGGGTTCGTGAAAAATTTGGCAACAGTAAAAGGTATCAAATATTCTGCCAAGATTTAATTCTTTATGTAAAAATAAACAAGTAATCCAACTCATTAGTATGCAAGTTTACCTCTTTAATAAATGGAAAATTATATATATACAAAGAATTATTTCAAAATAAAATTTTTATGATTTATTATGAATAAATGCTTGATTTGTATATCTATTTTATATACTGATATGCCTGGGGTTACATAAAAATTTCTAGGTTGAAAAAGGGTTGCAAGTGGAAAAAGTTTAAGAAGCTCTGATCTAGGATCACTTACATAGCAGAGTTTTAAGTAAAGATTGCACTAAAAAGTCTCTCTGAGGAGGGAAAAAAGAAGCAAGCTAGCTCTCTCTAGTTTGGTATCCAAGACCTCCCACTATCTGGCACCAGCTTTCCTTTTGCTACTTTGTCTGATACTCCTACTCATGAAAGTGAATTTGGCTAAGTTCTTGCCTAAGGTTTCTTAATTTGGGATCCACAGATTCCCAGGGGGTGCAAGGATAGATTTCAGGGGGTCTGTGCACTTAGGAAATAAGAAATAAGTTACATCTTCACTTTCACTAACTTCTAACTGAAATTTAGCATTGCCTTCAGTTAATTAAAACCATAATTCCAAGCAGCGGTCCATAATACCGTAGGGGTCCATGACACAAAGCAAACCAAGTCCTTGTTCCATCCAGGTCACTCTTTCTCAAGCCTATCCCTTGTTATCACTCCTCTATGCTTATGCTCATGTTATGCCTCATACCTGGAATCCTCCCTCTCTTCTAATCCTCTTCTCTACCTGTGGATATCATTCTTACTCTTCAAGTTCTAAATCTTGTTTGAATTTTCATCCTCTTGGATGAAATGAACTTCTCCAATGTCGTTCTCCTTGACCTCTTCTATCCTACTTTATAGGATGTATATTTACGTACATGTCATAGCTACGCCATACTTGGAGGCACTCAAGCAGCAGTCTATGGGGAATGAATTGAAAAGATATCTTGTGCAGTCAAAATTGGAATAGATTATCCCCAAGAGCCCTTGTAAGCTTGAGTTTCTGGGACTCTAACATTAGGATGTGAGCTCCCTGAGGGAAGCACTTTGGCTTCCTCATCTTTGTGTCTTTCTCTTTGCTCCCCCCCCCCCCCCGCCCCCTTACATGACTTGGTAAATATTAGGAGTTTAAATAAATGTTTGTGCTATTAATGAAAACACACATTCTTAAACTTCCCAATGCAGGACATTTACCAGCTTATTTTATTACTCTAAATATTTCATTTTGAAATAACTCTGCATTTAATTATGTCAGATTAATGCTGCCTACTTCTCTGTAGATTGATAGGGTCATTAGGGATGTTTCAGCTGCAGAACCCGGAGTCAAAGCTAGTATTGACATTCCATGCACAGAGATGAATGGACAAAAAGCTAAGGATTCCTTCTGACTTGAGAGTTTAGATTTGCAAAACTAACCTGCAAGGTTCTTGCTCATGCAGGCTTACCCTCTCACAATCTGGTTGATTTTCTGCTGGGTGGGGTAAGGAAACATCAAGAAAATGGTTGAGTTGAAGCGATGGTTGCCTGTCTTTCCTATGAAGTCAAAACTCTGACTTTGAGAAGGCACGTGACCTTTCCCAGCCTCTTTTCCCCTATTTGTAATGGAGATTCCTGTATAATTTCTCTCCCCAATGAGGAGTAGGATGTTTCATGGGCTCTTGATTATTCCTGGTGGCATTATTTCAAACCCTTTATTAAGTATGTAAGATAGGATGTTGTAGAGGAGAGATTATGGGACATGAAATTGGGAGATACAAGTTAAATCATAGATTCAATCCTTATCAACTGACTTGCCATAGTCATTACAATTTTCCAAGACTCAATTTCCTCCTCTACAAAATGCAGTTAAATCCTATGTCAACTCTACTCACTGGAGTTACAAAGAGAAGATTTTTGTAAACCTTAAAGCTTGTATGGAAGCAGAAGGTTTTATAATGATAAACCTTGGGATTTAAATCTAATCAAAGAAATTAATGTAGGAGGGACAAAAAGCTAAAGGATTTAGGAATGCTTAGCCTAGAGGCAGAGAATGGAGATGAGATGCCCTGAAGAAGAAATAGTCTGTCCCTGTTTGAAGAACAGAGGTCAGAATCCTGTGGCACAGTAGAAGTTTCAGAGAAGTAAGCTTAGATTACTTAAAGAAATTTCGTAGTTAAGGCTGTCACCAAATGGGACAGAGATGCCTTTAACCATTGTCAAGTGCTCCCCCTCATGTGAAGTGCTCCAGCAGCAAATGAGTGCTCCTTTGGCAGGGATATTGTTTAAGGGATTTTTCTTCCCTTGAAATGGATCTCTAATTCCCGTCTGCCTCCAATCTCTTCTCTTTCCAATCCATTTTTTTTACAGTATACTAAACTGATATTTCTGAAGACCAAGACAGAAGATGTTACCCTCCCTCCTGAAGAATCTCCATTGACTCCCATCCCTTATTAATTCTAGGATAAAAAAACATAACCAAAACTGAATCAAAAAATAAAATATCACCTATGTAACATCCCTTTACGAACAGGCTGAAGCCCATCTTTCAAGCTTTCTTACCCATTATTCCGCTTCATATCCTTTATGCTTCAGGTAAACTGGCCTTCTCACTGACCCCCAACTCCATATTCATTCTCTTCTTCCCTTGTCCAGGCTCTGCTCTGTGCCCAGCACTTTCTTTTTCACCTCCAGTTCTGGATACATGGTTTTCTTTAAAGCTAAGTTCTGTTTCCACCTCCTAAAAATATTGAATTCCCCCTTCTCCCAATAATGTTTTTGTTTTGTATCTGGAGCCCTTACTCCTTCCACATACATATGAGAGCAAGAGTGTTCCCTTTTGTTTTCCCTTACCCATACCCTCCCTGGCATTAAGTAAATGTTGAATGAAAGTTTGAGTCTGTTGATCCAGAGAACTTAGGAGTGAGGACCATGTGACTTGACCCAACTAGCAGCCATGAACAGGGCTTTAGAAACCCTTTGTCTTTCACATGACCTTGACCTTGAATTATATGGGTTAGAAGCCATTTAAAAGACTTTTTGCTTGCTTTTCTTTTATTCTAATGTTCCTTTCTTCTGGAAAAGCAAGCTGCTGGGAAACTGGGGACTGAAATTTTTTCGTAGATTATAGTGGGAAGAAGATAAAATTTCCAGTCGAAAAACTTAAAAAATCCTGTTTGTTTGCTATTTTTTTGTTCGTTTCTTTCTCCTTCTTGGTTGTCTTGAAGTCTGTATGACCTTGTGCCAAGGCTGATTCCGTAAACCCAAGAAGAGCTAATCCATCGCCATCATCGTTTCAGAAATAATTGCGCCCTTCCCCCTTTGTCAATTATTATTAGAGATATGATTCCCATTGTTGATAGATTTGCATGTTTATATTGAGCTAGGAATTTCCCCTGGTATTTGATGTGATTGCTAGGTTTCAATTTTACTGAGCTTATATGTGCTAATCATTTTCCTTAGATTCCATTTGCCTGATAGTTTCCATTAAACACCTCACTATAGATTTTATTGGCAAATGGTTGACTGAACTGCAGATTGCTGGCCTCAGTAAGCAGGAGAGAGAACTTGCTTTTCTGGTGGGCAGAATAACCAGCAGAAAAGGTGTGTCTACAAGGGTAGGCCAGCTGTAGTGATTGGCACATTCAGTACTTCCTAGAGATGTAAAGGAAGGGAATGAAAAGGAGCAGGTGGTAATGAGTGCTGCTCACTGTGCCAACAACTGCCATACCCAGCACACACAAAAAACTCCTTTTCTCCTCTCTGCTTCTTTCTGGTAGAACTGGGAAATCCTATTTATCTGATGTTAAGATTAGCCCCATCCGACTCAAGAGAATTGTCCATTACCACTTTTTTTCAGAAATAACTGCATGTCTCATGTTGTTTTTAGAATGAATAATAAAAGTTCCAATTTTATCTTATTGAAGTAAATTTTATACATCTGTAAATTTGTACTAAGCTATTTCATGCTAATGAGCATTTAAATATGGGCAAGTGGTGCAGTTGCTAGGGCACTGACCTTAGAATTAGGAAGGCTCATATTCATGACTTCAAATCCAGCCTCCGATGCTTACTAGCTGGGTGACCCTGAGCAAATCTCTCAACTCTGATCACCTTAGTTCCTCATCTATAAAATGAGCTAGAAAAGGAAAATAGTAAACCACTTCACTGTCTCTGTCAAGAAAATCCCAAATAAGGTTATGAAGATTTGAACATAACTGAAATGACTGAACAGCAAACTATTTCTCAATAACATGAATTAAATCTCATGTTTAGGATAAAGGAAAAAAGAAGTGTTTATTTAGTAGCCTGTGAAGTGCACAGTGCCATCCGTTGCCCCAGAAGCTTCCTAGGCAGGGAGATTCTTGCTTTTGTGTAGTTTAGTCCAAGCAACAGTTTTTGGTGGAAGGATACAGAGAGTTCTAATCTCTGTAACACATTCTTATCAGGATAGTGTGAACGATATCTTCTCCAAAGCTCATATGCTCTAGTAGGACTCCACAAAGTCCCTGGGGAATGACAGAAGATCCTTCCTCATGGGAAGAGCTTTTTAACCAGCTAATTCATGGAACAACATTTAGTGGCGTGGTTACAGAGGTGAAGTATAGCCTGTATAAATTCATGGAGGTAGAGAAAGGATGATGAAATGGAGAGCTATATTTAGTAGAATGGTGGATTATTTATTTATTTGCTTCTTATTGAACTATGTTCTCACAGCTTCTCTTGTCAATGGAGAAATGAATGAGATTGCCAATGTGATGTCAGTTATTCAGGTTTTTGTTTCAGCCAGAGGACTAGAAAGCAGTTGGGTGCAAATGAGAAAGGGGGGTTTACTGGGGCTCCTTAAGACTGAGGAAGATGGCCTGTGTCAGCCGCCAAGCCTGACTCGGTCTGCAGCCAAAGCCACCTCATTTTCATGAAGTCACCCCATAAGCTAACAGAATCTGATTTTATTAGTCTTGGGTAATTTTTACACTTCATGGTAGCCTCACAGTTTGCTGCCAGAATGTGCTGACTCTACCAGCAATTCACATGATAAAAAAAAAAGTGGAAAAATTGCAAGAAGTAGTGAAATGAAGAAAAAAAAAGCTTTCCTCAGCCAGGCTAACAGCATTGGGAGGGATAATGGGCTTGGGTCAAGTTTCCTCACTTACAAGGTACTTTTGTATCTTGAAGATGTGCTCACTTTCTAAGATGCAATGTGTTGCCTCATGAGACCAGTCTGGTCCTGGAGAAGAGACAATGCTGGGCATTTTTGATCTTTTTTGCTTCTGCTCCTATTGCCTACTATGCCAAAAAGGCCAACTTTTTCATCAACCAACCCACCCCTAGTTCTTCATATTCTTCCCATCCTTCAAGGCTCAAATGCTATTTTTAATCTGAAGAGTCCAATAAATACTTATTAATCACATCTTTAATAGTTATTAATCAGCTTCAAAGGATACAAAGACAATTGTAACAACAAAAAAAGCCCCTGATTAAATTCACTGAGGGAGATAAATCGTGTAAACAGATAGGTGCGTGCATCATGACTGGAGGGGGGAGAAGAATTAGCAACTATTGAAGGAAAAGGATTTCTTCGAGGTACAATATGACCCCGAAATTGCCCAGGGATTGTGCTAGACAGGAAGAAGGTTACAGGAAGTCTATTTAAAGGAATAGGAATGGGAGGTGGGCTACCACAATTTGGAGGAAAACGGCTAGATCAGATGAAACATTGAATGTATGAAGAAGTGTAATGGAACATAAACCAGGAAAAGTAGAATGGAGCTATATTTGGAAGGGCATTAAATGCCAAACTAATAAGGCAGCTGACAGGCATAGAAAGTACATAAGGGGGTTAAGCTATGCTTGTCAGTAAGAGAACCTTCAGAAATCTTGGGACTCTTACTCTGAGGGGGGAGGTGGGGATTTCTAAATGATGGAGTGGAAGGGGCACTATTATCAGGATGGGATCCAAGAATCTACTGGAGGGAGGTGACTCTCCCCTTGATCTTTGGTTCAGATGACCTGGGATATTGTGGCAGGCCCAGAAGTAAGTGGTAAACAAGTAAGATTGAGGTGGCCCTTGATTTTTCAATCCAATCCCTAGTATGTAAATGGAAACAATCCATATCCTCAAAAATCCTCAGAGTGGGGTAAATCTCAGAAGTGTGTCTTGTACAAAATGGAATGGAAGAGAAATCGCCTCAGTAATATTTTGAATAAACAATTATCCAGTCATCCCCTATTCAGCTGTAGGGAGGGAGAAATTCACTCCCTTCTGAGGCAGCTCATTCCCTTTTATATGTGTCCATTAGAGGCTATTTCCTGATAGTGGTGTGAATCTGCCTCAAGGCACCTTTCCCTTTACCCTGTTCCTAGTTCAGCATTTTGGGGTAACTAGAAAAAATCTAATGTGCTTCTTGGAAATAACTTGTATGGCGTAGTCTCATCCCTCTCCGTACTCTCCAGCCTCAGCCCCTTGTCATAGCCAGCTTCTTCTCTATTTTGTTTTCCCTTCTGGACATGCTCCAGTTTGTCAATTTCCCTCGTGAAATGTGGTACACTTAGGGAAATGACAAGATAGGCAATGAAGTCATTTTGTACATCGTGAAGACTGAGATTTGGGTCATGTCCCAGCTTAAATAAACCATGATAATAATCATCTCTCATGTTATGAAATGGCTTTAAGGCTTGTAAACAACTGGCATCCCAGCCCCAGCACTAGGAAGCGTAGGGCAGAATTTTAACTTGGAGCTTTCTGCTCTCAAACCCTGTTCTCTGACCACTGAAACCTCCTCTCCCTTGGTGCATGAGAGGTTCCAGGGTATTTGACTATGAAATCTTGTTAGAAAAGTGTCAGTGGCTCCCTATTGCTTCTAAGGAAAAGTAGCAGCATTGTTTGGCAGATAAGCTAGAACCAGATGGATTTATCTTCAGAAAGGAGGGGGCTTTAAGTCTCCGAAAGTAGAGAGGGAAGGTAATGTTGAATTTTTTTTAAACAGTGTACTCCCTTATGTTAGCAAACTATTGCTAATACAAAAAATTAATTACAGTATAAAAAATTGCAAGCTTTTTTTAAAGAATATTAATTTGGATGTTTTGCTTGATTTCACATGTGTAATTGATATCATAGTGCTTACCTCCTCAGTAGATGGGGGAGAGGTAGGGAGAGAACTTGGATTCAAAATTTAAAAAAAGAATATTAAAATTAAGCCTTTTCTAAAGAAAAGTAAAAATATAAACTTGGTAATGATATATAAGCTGGATTGGCAAAAGGGAAAATTGAGAAAGGTAAACAAATCACGAGGTTGTTGCAATTATCTACTCAAGAGTTGATAGGGGCCTGAATTAAGGCGGTAGTTGTATGGGTGAAGAGAAGGATATTATGATGGTAGAACTAGTGAGTCTGGTAACTGATTGGATGTGTGGGGTGAGGGATAGAGAGTCTAAGATCTTAAATTGTAAAACTTCATGTCCTTGAGAAAAATTGGAAAATCTCCCACCCTCATAGCCAGAAAGTTCTCTGTTGCTAAACTTTGTATTTGTGTACCCTTCGGAGGTGAGTGATTTGTACGGATTTTTGCTTGTTTCCGGTTCAAAATGAAATGCTTGTTTACCCGGGGGGGGGGGGAGAACACATTTGTTTCCAAGGTCAGCTTGGCGTGTCCTTCAAATACCCATCGCTCCCTGCTAATTCTATTCCTTTTTCCCAGGAGTGATTATGTTCATAGAGCTGCAGATACCCCTCACTCACCACTGAACGAATATTTAACATCTCCTCTAGCATGAAAGTCATGGAGTTACAATTGATCCTTGCTCAGTCATCATTTACTAGAGCAGTCACATCCCAGCAGCCCTGAGATGTGACTGTTCTTTCTCAGCACAGAGAAAGGTGTACCGTAGACCAGCTTCTGATGAAGCAGGTAACCCTGAAATTGGACAGCTCCTTTTTCTACCAACTGGAGACCCTTCAGAATCCACCTGGGAAATTTGTTACAGAGCAGAGAGACATGAATGAATGAATAAATGAATGAGCAGGGTCTGAAAAAGCTTTTTGACTCTGTACCTTTTCACTCATTGAACAATATCCCACTAGGGGAATGAAGATAGGAGTCGGTGTAGCCTGGACAAATCCCATGATGTTTATGATTACTGCTTCGTGACACTAGGGTCTTATTGATCTTGTCTCCCTGGACTTGTCCATCTCTACTTTTTCCCCAATAGGCATCTGTCTTAAAAGTAAACTGTTATCCTGAAGGGTTAAAGGCAGAAAGTGTCAAGTTCACTTGTAAACTTTATTTTATTATCCTGGTTGTGAGATTTCAGTTATTCCCCAGGAGAATAAGACAGAAGATGTACTTAGGTGATTTCCATGTAAATTATTGAAGTTCCTGTCTCTTGATTTTTCTAAAACATG
>JAJPUD010000872.1:109276-158816 GCA_023553655.1 Myrmecobius fasciatus
ATTGATTGTTCAGACTGTACTTTCCTTAAGGGTAGGACCTGTGCCATGCCCAGTGCTGTATCACCAATATTAACCACAATTCCTTGTACACAGTAGGAACTTCATACTGGTTTGCTAAATGGTACCCATGATCCTAAAAAAACCAAAACTTTTCAGTCATAAAGGTTTTCCAAAAGAAATTTCCCGATGGAGCCTATTATCCCACCTCCCTCAATTCCCTTGTCACAAACACCTTCCCAGGATAATGTTTGCTTCTGTTTGAATAGCGTTTTTCAGTGGGCATCAATGGTAATGAATTCTTTGAAATCCTTGCCATCTACCATGTTTCTACAAGGACATTCACACCACTTTACAAGCACTCCCTGCTGCTTTATTGCTGCAGCCTGCCTACCTTTAAAATGCGAGCATCAGCGTGAGCGAGCACCATGGGAGCCCATATAAACAGGCACAGAACAGCAGGCTTTATGTATTTCAAATTGTACCATTTGTTGACAGAATAACCATAGGAGAAAAAAAATAACCCCAAACTTACCACATAACCAGACACAACAGAGCAACATAGAGCCATAGACTCTATCCAGACAATAGAATAACTCTCTCCCTTACTCTCCTGAAACTAAGCTCTCTAATCTCCAGATTCAGAGGACAAACTTGGGCTTTCTGTCCCCTGGGCATCTAGCAGCAAATGCTTAACATTTTAAGTAAACTGATTCTAGACTTGGTTAACAACAACTGTACCACTAGATGCTGATCAGGCTTCTTCCCCTCCCAGAATTAGTCCTTTGGGGAGACTGAGATTGAATTTCTTTAAGGATACAGGAGAAATCAAAATTGGTTTCGGTATTCTGATTTGGAGACTAAGCTTTGTTCTAGTCCTAAGTGCAACGAACTCACTGTACTGTCAATTTAACAGCTCCGTTCCCATCTCTGCGTCTTGGCTTCCAGCAAGATCTCTCAGATCCCCATCTTTTTCAACACATCCAGCTTGGCAACGAGTCCCAAATAAACTGTGTGTACATTGCCATAGAAAAGTGGGCCAAGCGTAGTTTGGTTGGATTTTAGCTATTTCGGAGGTGGTTAAATACGTATCGTTAGGGAAACGGGACATGTCGAAGAAATTTGAAATATTTATTCCTCTTCTCTGAGGGAAGAGCAAAGATAGGCAAGAAGATGAAAAGAATATTACTTACTTTCTAGCTCAACATTCTAATTTTTTAGATTAAGGAACATAAGCCCAGGAGGTCGGAGTTTTGCCAAAAGTCACCCCAGTAATAAGCGCTCAACACAAGCAGAATCGATGCTCTGAGAGCAATGGATTGGGATTCAGATGCTTAAAATTGGAATGCTGACTGAAAACTGTGGGAATTCGGGGAAAATCTTTTCTCCTTCCGTGGGTAAGATTTGATCTTCATGTGACTCAAGGCTCTTCACTTTCCTGGTCATCCCCCTCTGTACACTCTCTGACTTATCAAAGCCTGTTAATGAATCCAGAACTGAACATGATGTGCAGAAGAGATATAATCAAGTAATAGTAGTCCAGGACATATCTACTATCATCTTTTTATTCCTGGACACTTTCAATCAACATCAGTGAAGTAACCCCTTGCCAGAAGCTAGAAAGGAAAATCCCCAAATGAAACCATCCCAAGCCCTTCCATTCTGTCAGAGTGGACAACTTTTAGATGAGGACATACAGTAGACATAAGAAACATGTAGCTTTTTGTGGGGACACAGTATCCGGAGAATAGGGTGAAAGGCATTCTATTTAAGTCATTTAAGTTTTCTTTCCTAATGCTGTAAAACATCACACTGGAATATGGGGAGACCATAGCAAACAGCTGACTTGTATTAAATTTGCAATCTATGGAAACATATCAGTAAGGTTTTGGGGAGATAACTGTCATGTAACCACAGCTCCCCTTTCTGGAACTTGGGAAGTTGAATTCTATTTAATTTGTCTCTCAACTAGGCTATGTGATGATGACTCTTGCATATACAACTGAATGGGTTGATGATTCTATCCTATGTAGTTTTGCCATCATTTTCTTCGTCACTACCTCCATGGTCTCCATCACCACCTTCACTTTGATACCAACATTCATCCTCAGCTTTCCTTAACAACCACAATCACTCTGAATCAGTTGTATCTGCCTCTGCTGTTCTTAGCATATTAATTTAAAGCCTATCATTCTCTGCCCTCAATTTATTGTTTCAGGCTAACTGTACCTTCCTAGCTATCTTTCATGTGGCATTCCAGCCAAAGTGGCCTCCTGGATGTTGTCTGAATTTGATATTCTGTTTCCCATCTTGATTTCTTTGCACAATCTCTCTCCTATTTCACATTTATCCCTAGTGCCTGGTACAGTGATTTCCACATTTATAAAACTTGAAGATGAGGTCTTCAGTCCTATCACTATTGTGATACTCTTAAATACATTCCAGCTTCCAAAAATATGGGACCCAAGAGTGATCCTGCTGTGTCCAGGGCAGAGGACAGAAGCAGTCTCCCTCTCTTCTTCTTTTCCTTCCTCTTCACTTTTCCTCTTCCCTCCTTCCCTCTTGTACATTAAGTCTCTTAATTCAGCCTCTTTTTTTTTTTTTTTTGGTAAGCTGTGCTCTGGGCAGGTACTCAGTAAATTTTTGCTGAGCAAAGGGAGGTTGAGTAGATATATTTTTAATTCTGAACTTGTCCTTTCCTTTTGTTCTGAGTCACACAACATTGTGACAAGTTAGGGAATTAGGATCATGTAGAGTCTTGGGACTTGAAAAGATCTAAGAAGTCACCAAGCCCAGAATGCCCACTGTGATACCTCTGTTGGTTAGTTGACTAGGATTCCCTTTCCAGGTGGGGATTAAAATTGTAATGCTTTTTTAACCTTTTTTTTTTTTTTTAGATTATACATGTACATTCATTTTTTTTTTTTTTTTTACAAGTTTCCTTATGAGTCTTTATTGGGAGAAAAAAATCAGAACAAAAGGGAAAATCCCAAAGAAAAAAAGTGAAAATACTTTGTTGCCATATGCGTTTAATTTTTATAGTTCTCTCTCTGGTTTTCCCTTTTGAATAGTATTGCCTTGTGCCACTGAACAGCTAAGAAAGAGCCTAGTCTGTCATAGGTGATCATCATACAATCTTGGGGTTGTATGTACAGTGTTTTCTTCATCAGCAACAGGTAATGTTCATCTTTCCCGGCTTTTCTAGAATCGGCTTGTTCATTGTTTTTTAATAAAATAATATTTCATTACTCTCAAATACCATTATTTAATCCATTCATTCCCTAATTGATCCACGCATTTTCCAATTCTTTACCACCAGCAAAAAACCTTGCTACCAACAAGAGAGAAAAAAAGAATACGTAATCTCTTTGTGTTACAGACCCAATAGTGAGAATGCTGGATCAAAAGGTATACACAGTTTTATAGCCCTTTGGGCAGAGTTCCAAACTGGTCTTCAGAACGGTTGATTGGATCAGTTCACAATGCCACCAACAATGCATTAGTGAGGGACATCGCTTTGTTTCTTGGGGATTCTAGGGATGGCATAAAGCTATAGTTTCTACCGTTCTCTGAAAAAAAAAATGAACTTGCTTGGGGTACAGCATGTTCTCATAAGAAAATTCCTAATTTTTTGTCAAAGCTTCCATAGATGTGTGAACTCTTAAGTACAATTCCGGCTATGGATTTGATGACCCATGAGGTTCCTTCCAGCTCAGAATATCTGGGATTCATTCAGAGGACCAATCTCCAGACATACTGGGTGGGGAGTATCCCATGGTGTGTCCTGAGCAGATATCTTCCCCCCCCCCGTACTTCAAAGAAAGCTTCTTCAATATCTTAAATAATATTCACCAATTGAGTATAATATGTGCCAACCCTCTACTGTATTCCAGGTAGTAGTACCAAGGTGTTTGAGCACCCACTAATCAAAGCAGTGGAGTTTGGGGGGGCTTCTTTGAAGTACACGAACATTTTCTGAGGTTTTTCCTCTTCCATCTCGTTCCAGTGCTAGCCTCTGGATGCATTTAATAGTGATTTAACCCCCATGACTCACAGCCTTGAATGAGTGTGAATAACACGTGTGTTTTCTCTCTTTCCCTCTCTCTCTTCCCAGACATTCTCTGCCTTCTCATTTAGTGGCTGCCTCCCCTCACAATGTTCACCCTTCCTTTGCTGTGGCTCATACATTTCAGGGCTCTTGTAAATTTTTCCAGGGGGCCCATTTCAACAAATCCCCATTGCCAAAGCGGGTTTGATTAATTCACATTCATGTTTGATGTGTGTGTGTGTAGTTACATATATATATGCACACATATATATAAATGTGCATTTTATGTGTTTTATATATATACATATATACACATACACATATATATATATACCCATATACACACATATATGTGTATACATATATGTGTATATCTCTCTCTATATATATATAAATATATATATATATATATATTCAGGACTATTAAGTCATCAATTTAGGGAATTCTCAGTGAGAAAACTATCTCTCAGAGTGTAGTTCAACCCTTTCTTTGCAACATATAGTTCACAGTCACTGAGTAGATACACAATTTATCCAGCTTCATCAGCTAATATATGATGGGACTTAAAGCTAGTTCTTCTTGACTTAGGAGCTCTCTTGATCTACCAAGCCTAACTACATCTGGCTGGGTTTCTTCTGACAAATTCCCTTTTCAGTTTTGACCCAAAGCCTTTTCCAAGAATTATTCTATGGTGGGACCCTAGAAATGGTAGGACATATACTATGCTGAAATATCTTATTGACTTCTGGGGGGGGGGGTTCCCGAACTTGCCTGTTCAAGTTTTCTTCTCATTTTGTCTTTGTTTGTGATGATGACTGGAATTGAATAGGATGTTCCTGTTAATAACAACAATAATAGCTTTTGTATTAGCATTTTAAGGTTTGCAAAGCACTTTAAATGTTAATTAATTTGATCCTTTCAACAACCCTATGATGGAGATGCTATTATGATTCCCATTTTACAGATGAGAACTGAGAAATAGTAATTCAGTGACATCTTGAAGATCACTTGGGTAGGAAGTATCTCGGGCAAGAATCAAATTCATTCATATGCTAAGGCACTGTGTCACCTCTTGGCCATTTCAATCAACAATACACAGGAGATAAATGAGGGACAGTGAGGCAATGAGGTCAGATTTTCCTCAAAGATAGTAATGGGGAAGGATCTTTTAGAGCATATAAGTATTTACCTTCTGAAATTTGGGGACACCTTGTAGATGAGTGACAGCATGATATCACTGAGCAATGCAGCCAGAGGTAAAAGACTAGGACTACAATATACATTGAGGTTCCTACCTCTGCCCTGGGCAAGTCATTCCCCTGCCATGAGAACTCAATTTCCTCATCTGTCAAATGAGGGTTGGACAGTATAGCATCTGAAATACCTTCCAAGTATCCAAAGTCAAGTGTCCGCTTGGACAGAAAAGTTTCCTTTCCTTTGCTAAGGACTGGCTCTGAGTCTCATATCTCAGACTAGGTGCAGCTAGAAATTAATTCCATTTACATCTGTGTAAAAACTTTAGTGTCAGAGGACCTCTGGCCCATTTTGTTTCCTCCCAGATTACTGATAACCATCTTTGTAAGACCAGGCGGAAGGACAATTTACTGGACAAATTGCATCCTTCTAAATGGATGACCTAAATATTTAATGTGAGTAGAAACTTCATGAGCTCCAGGAGGGAACTTTCTTAGGGCTGAGAAATCATCCTCTGGGCACATTTTAGGCATCTTTGCAAAGAATAAAGCTGCAATCTGTTGGACGTTTAAATAGATTTTGCTTTTAAGGAACACAGAGCACATAGAAGTTGCTCTGTAAATCTGTTAAACGCTACTCAAGTAAACTGCAATGTGATTTGTTGTCCAATACTAGTTGAGGAGAAAAGCATTCTGGGTATCCCATGCAGGAAGCCTTTTTTGGAAAAGCAAGGAAGGTTTTTGAGCCTTTTCTGGATGTGTTTTTCCATGGTGTTTTACACCATTGTTTGGGGATAATCACTGGCTATATAGAAATGTGGCCCCAAAACACTGGAGGGCAAAGCTTAGAAGGAAAACAACCTTCTCAGAGGGAGACAATGTTGTACCTGCCTGGGACTTGAAACCTAGATCCAGAGCTGGCTCTTATAACACTTCCCACATGATCCTGGACCTGTATTGCCCTCACATGCTGTTCTAATCTCCGTCACTCGCTTTACTCTGATCTGCTCTGAAGGATGTTCTGAGGTTCTGCCCTCCTCTGTCATCACACATTCTTAGACCCCTCCTGGCTCTGATAGCACTGTTTTAGGACCTTTTCTGGCTCCAACATTCTAGGACTTAGGTTCTAGGACCCACTCCCATCTATGACTTTCTGTGATTTGATGAATATTTTTAATTATAAATGGCTATAAACTGAAAGAGGGGAGAGAGAAGATAGAGAAGAACAAGGAGGGGAGAAAAATAACTCATCGTAGAGAGAGCAACTTGGCCAGCAACTTAGGGTGTGCTGTGCTGTGTGTTCCCTAGGGACTTGATGGTAATAGGAACCTTGCTCTCTACCCTACTTGTCCAAATGGCCAATCTCAGTTACCCCCTCTCAGTCCTAGGCAGAAAGGAGAGAGGGACCAAAGAAGAAAGGAACTATAGAAATCATCTACTCTAACTCTCTCATTTTACAAACAAGGAAACTGAGGCACAGTGTTACCCAGAGTGTCATATTTATATATTTAATAGCACAGCTTCCTTCAGTGGGTGCCATTATGAGCCCCATTTTACAGATGAGGCAATTGGGATATGCTTTTTCTATTACACTTTCACCCTTACTCTCATGGAAACACACACATGGTTTTCTCATCTTAGCCTACAAGTGACAATGCCAGAGAAAAGTAAAGCCACAATATATTCAGAGCAGGGCAATTCATCTCAGACACTTGGATAGTCCTTCATCCCGTGCTGTTCTTTCATGTTTTGTTCTGACTCGCTTTTAAATGTCACAATCAATGTTGGCTCAATCATTTTCCAGGTGAGACTTTTCTGTAACATGCTCCTGAGAATTTCCAGTTTCATTAGGTTACTATTGGGCATAACTATTAAATTTGACTCATGTTAAATAGTCCCCTCTCTTTTCAAGTACCTTAAAACCAATCCCACTCGATCTTCTTTCCCTAGCTACCCCCTTTCAGTGACTCATGGGGGAGTTTTTTATAAGAGCTTATTTCTAAAGGTTCCAATGCTTTAAACTCTGGCATACTTTGTCTGCACGATGTAACAGGTACAGAGGGAATTACACAGATGTGTGAGTCTTAGCCTCCTAGTATCTTTGGGGTGGGGGAAGGCTCCCTCTTGGGCTTTCAGTCCCACTGATAAGATGCAGAAATGTCCTCTATACTGTTGACTCTGCGACAGATGCACATTCAGCTTCTGGTTCTCTAGCATAACAATTGCTGACATTTATATCCTGTTTCACAGTTTGCAAATGGCTTTTCAAACATCATCCTATTTTTTAATTAACAAAAATCTATTTTCTATCCTTTCCCTCCCCCACCCGTTCCCTACTGAAAAAGAAAATCAATTTTTTTATAACATATGCATAACCAATTGAAACAAGTCCCCCCACTTTGGTGAGATCTTAAATGGCATGTCTCACTTTGTGGTTAGAATCACCCACCTCTCTGCCAAATTAGTAGTAGGGGGAGAGGGTCCCTTGGGAGCCATCATCAGTCCTTTAATGAGAGTTCTTTAATCTTTCAAGACTGTATAAATCTCATCACATTTGGGGCTCACAGCCCTCTTGAGTGTTCTTGTTCCCATTTTACAGATGAGAAAACTAAGTGGAAGTAACTTACCTATGCCTTGGAGCTTGCATGTATCAAAGGTGGAATTTGAATACCTACAAATTAAGCCCCTGATTCACTAGGACCTCAGAATATCTTCCACATCCTAGAATAGCAATCCAATTTATAGCATGTCTTAACTTAACTCAAAAAATTGAAAGATGAAGTGGCGTTAATCCATGGTGGGGGTGGGATGAAGAATAGGTAAATTAACCAATTTCTGAATGCTAACTGGGCATGCTGATGAATACCAACCCCAAGAGCATCAAGGTCCTATGGGATATTCAGAGCAAGATCTCAACCCATTGAGCAAATCTTTGGCGAAAGATTTATCAAAACCATGGGCATAAATGACCCAGAATGAGAAGGCATGCTGGGCTTGCCTATACATCTGATATTCTGGAGAAAGGAAAATTCAAGCCAGACTATAATTTTATGGTGAAAGATCTTTCCATCAAAGGCCTGGCAAGTAAACACTTTCAAGCGGGACTCCCTCTGAAAAGGAAAGGGGAGCAGGAAGGAACCCCAGAACCAGGTGAAGACAGAGCATTTCCCCAATGTGATACATACAGATGGCATACTGCAGAGTTTCTTATGAGATAAAGCTTGGAATGATGGCTTAATACACTGAATGAATTAAACAGCATTAACCAAGCACTTAATGAGAGCTAGTGATACCAACATAAAAGCAAAGAAGGTGCCTACCTTAAAGCAGCTCCTACTCTAATAACAATATGTGTCAAGGATAGTGCCCATCATGTATTGGATTTTGCTCTAATAGGATGGGTAAGGCACCTATCATTATTAAAAAAAAACCATCATTATTAAACAGCCCATCCAAGATCATAGTTTCCTGGGTTCCTTGGATGTTAATGACCTTCAAAAGTTATAATATTGCCAAAGATGGAGGCCCAGAATCTCATCCCTCCACTGACATATAATGGACTTCTGCCTATAAAGACAAAGTTTTTGAAATACATTTGATCTGGTTAATAGGGAGTGATTGACTCTTCATGTAATGATAAAAGGATGCACAATTGGACTTTGGTGGCTAGCAAGTCCTAGACTGAGGTGATAATTTACAATGAAGATCTTTGCATGTCTTCCCAGTTTAAGCTGTGAGTTCATGGTTAGTCTGTGAACTAGCCTCAAGGGACAGGGGGGCATATTTTTATTAATTTTCATTTGTTTATTTGTTTATTTGTTTAGATTCTTAGGTGGTAGTTATGGGTTTGGCTGAATAGTCTTGAGTTTGAGAAAGAACTTCCTCCTTTCACCATTCTCCCCAACAAGAACAACAAAAAATAATCTTATGTTTGTAAGCTTCAGTATTTGCAAAGTGACTTTCTTACAACAAATTTATGATGTACATCATATAAATGTTCTTTTCTTGATAAATGAGGTAAGGAAGGATCTGAGAGATTTCGTTCCAAATTCTCCAACTAATCGATATAAGCTGCAGCTAGAAATGGTGAGCTCTACCTCAGATCTAGCGATCTATCCCCTATACCACACTGCCTCCTTCATGGGGGCCATTTTAGCCACTAGATAGTTAAGATACAGTCTGTAGTTGATACATGTACAGTAATATTAAGCATTCCCACATTAGGAATGTTGTGAAAGAAGAATTAGAGCAAAAGGGACAGCTGTGAAAGGGGGAAAAGGTGGAAGTTAGTATTCTTCAAGTGAGCATTTTTATTTGATTCTCCAACTGATTCTTCCCTTCTATCACAGCCAAACAATTTACCTTGGTTACAGCATTCCGCTGAAGCCTAGTGGCTTCTGGTTCCCAAATCCAGGATGGTGTTCTCCTCTCTAATGGACAGGATGGCTTAGTGGGGAACCGTTCTTATTGATACAAATTTGAATCCAACCTACCTCATCTATTGGAGAAGAGAGAAGTGGAGTGAGTTAAGTAGAGCTTGTTGAAGCATGAAGTTGCCCTGGAGTTGGGCAATTTGAAAGGTGACAAGGCAGCTGATGACTAATAATGATGCTAATCCTGAGAGATAATGGCAGGGACGATCCACTTGCATTTTGAAAAAAAAAACTTAAATTTATGATGAAGTACAAAGTTAGGTCTGTATTCCTACCTCACTCTTGTGGTCTCCTAGTATATAGGAAAGTTTGTCATTAAGACGAACAATATGGTGCACAGAAAATAACTTGGTCTTATAGTCCTGCTGATGAAAGGAAAAATAAAGTTGATTGAGGAACTCAGAACTTTTTATAGAAATGAAATGAAATGAAAAGTCACCCTGCCTCATGTTAGAAAGCATCCCTGTCTTGCCCTATCTCAGTCTTGTTTTGAGATCACCTTTCCTTCTCCCTGTTTCAGAACTGTAACCCTTTCTACCCATTAGCTTTGGAAATGGAGTGCAAGGGAAATTAGTAGAGATAAAAGAGTGATCAGATGCTAAGGCGGAGAACAAGAGTTGAAGAAGGTCCAGAGAGAAAGAAATGGACCTTAATTACCAACATGGGGCTATGGGAGAGTGGATCTTAATATTCATTTTCCTTTGAAAATGTTTCAGCATTAGTCAAGATAACGATCCCTTTAAAGTCTTAGAGATACTCCAGGTGGTTTGAGGAGGACGCTGATGGACTGTTGTCAGGCTCCTTTTTCAAGGGAGGGTTGCAGCTGTCTTATCCCAAACAGAGAGGGGGAATAGATGAACTCTTAAGAAGGAAGCATATAGTCTGTCTCCTACACTTAGGTTGCTAGTAGGGAATAAATGAAAGCCTGGAGATCCCAAGTCTTGAACTATAGTTTCTATTGAGCCATTCTATGATGGTAATAGAGGTGTGGGATTTTCCAGGATCATCAATTAAAACCAAAAGGGACCCTACAAATTAGTATCATGGGGCATCAATAATTTGAGTGATGGGAAAGGGTTCAAGAGAAGATTTGAACCCAGGAACTTCTAGCTAGTACCTTGCCTATCATACCTTGTTAAAGGAAAACTTATGGGAATTTGTATTGTTTTACAAGAAACAGGCAGAGTTAGATCTGCTTTTCTTTTTCCAGTTGTTAGGAGAGAAGGGTCAGGAATCAAATGTAAATAAGGAGTTTGGAAGAAAGTTCGAAGTAGTTAGGGTAGGGTGGGATTATGAAAGACATTTTGGGAAGGGTGATATTTGGACTGTGCTTTAAGGAAAGCTGAAGTAAAGAGGGGGAGCATGTTATGGATATAGTAAACACAATGCAGAATGGAGGTGCCATGTAGGAGTGTACCACAAACATGTGGATCACATGAGGGCCCCTAGGGATGGTGGTATTCCAAAGGCATTGAGTTATTGGGGATTGGAACTCAGGAGATACCTTGTTTTCTGGATCATTGCATAGAGATGCCATTAAATCCATGAGAGCTGAGATTATATCCATGTAATGTACTGATGTATGTATACATATGGAGATATATATATATATATATAACATAATATATAGATAGATAGATATATAGAGAGGGGAGAAGAGGGGGAGAGTAACAAGATTGTGTCCAGGCCAGAGCTTTGGGAGCCACCTGCATTTAATGGACATTACACCGATGAAAAAGGAGCAGCCAAGAGGGAAGGTATGTGGAAACCCAGAATGGAGAGAGTATCCAGGAAGAAATGATCACTTGTGGTGGCCATTATGAAATCACTGGGAACTTTGGAAGGAAGAAATTGAGTGATGTCAGAAGCCAGACTGCAGAGAGTTATGAGCATGAGAGGAGAGGAAATAGAGGTATCAAATATAGATGGATTTTTCGAAGAATTTAGCTGAGAAAAGGGGAGGTGAGATTAAGGGTAATGGAGAACTGGTAGGTAGGATCTGTTGAAGGGCATTTTTTTTAAAATAAGAGAAACATGAACATGTTTGTAGACAGTATAGAGGCAATCGAGAGATAGGTGGAGACTGCAAATTGAAGAGACAGAACGGAGATAACAGAGTAAAGAATAAAGGAGATTTTTGCCTTGGCAAGGAGAAAGGACACTTTTTCATCTAAAATGAGAATAAAGACTAAGATAAAATAGGGGATGGTGTCAGGGACATGTGGAATGAGCTAGAGGAAAATTAGATCTCTGAATGGATTTCCTCAAGTTATTCAGTCAAATGTGAGGCAAAGTGTTCATTTAACCCCTTAAATGAGCATAGGCGGGAGGGTTCTGTGAGAAGCCAGAGGAGAGAAGAGAAAGATGTGGAACAATTGTGATTAGGGGGATAGGGAATAATTGATGTATGAGTCGTTAGATTTTTGTGATATTTAGCGCTCATTTGATATTAGATAACGAATCAGTTTACTGATTTTAAATGAGTTTCCTCATTTCATGTCTTGCTTTTTAGCTCCATTCAGCATCATATATGTAGGGCCAGAGAAATCATTTGGCTGGACTAATTAAAGGTAGGATTTTGGTAATAAAACAAGAAACACTAGAGTAGCCAATAATATAGGATTGAATTGGTTTATTGAGAGACTGCTGGGAAGTGAGCAACATTTAGCCAGAGTAGAAATAATAAATGTGCTGAAAAAAAACTAACAAGGCTGTTGAGGAACTAGAGTTCATAACAGACAAAGAAAAGTTTTAACAGTAGTGAGGCACAAAGCGAGATGGAAATATAAAAATATGACCAGATAAAAGAATGCCAGATTCTCTTCCTTTCTCCCTCTTCAACTACCTATTGAGAAGCACATGTTAAGTTATGCAAAATATTTCCATAAAAATCATGTTTCAAAAGAAAACAAATTTCTACTCCCCTGTATTTACCTCACCCCAAAAACTTTTTTTTTTGCTTAGGCAATTGGGGTTAAGTGACTTGCCCAAGGTCACACAGCTAAGGAATGTTAAGTGTCTGAGATCAGATTTGAACTCAGGTCTTCCTGACTTCAGGGCTCCCAAAAAAATCTTAAGAAAAATTAAGTTTAAAAAAAATTTTCAGTTTTTATTCAGACAATCCATTCCTTTTCTAGGTTTGGTTAGCATTTTTCATCATGTATCCTTCAGGTGGTCTGGGATCATTGTTTTGCTTAAAATTGGCATAATCATTCACAGCTGATCTGGATGTGGAATACTGAGAGGTGACAGCAATGTCTCTCAAAATTTTACGTATTATCACCTGCACCACATCATTTCTATATAATCATCCACAGAGTTGACCACTTTCACTGAGCCCAGATCCAAGCTGAGCTGATGAGGAGAAAATAGAGAGTTTTGCCCCCCTGTGCCTTAATCATGTGATTATTTTTGTTTGTATTTTTACTCTCCTTGTAATATAAGGACCTCATAACTTTGAAGTCATGGGTCTCCAGAGTTTTCTTAAACAAAGTGTTAGTTAAGTCACACCACTAAATATGGTAAAGCTGCAGAAACTGCCCGTGTTATATTTATGGCAAGTAAAGCTGGCTGGATAAGAAGTTGGTACCCAAGAGTAGGTGGCTCTCTCACAACGTGATCCAATGACTTTCAATGGAGGGATTACTGATGTACCAAATTGGTCACTTGTTATGACAGCCTTATGAGCTCCTTTGCTCTGGCCTCTTTGGTCCAAGTGTCATCTCCTAAAGGAGGATAGGACAGAACAGCACTGTGTGCACAAGAATTTAGGAAAGTGCCTCATCCTAAATTCTGTAGAGAATATTTATAAAAGGAAATTGATTCAAGCAATTGGGTTTAAGTGAATGATAAGAAAAAAAATTACTGATAAGAATTAGCCAGACCTGTCTACCAAATGACTTCTCACTAAGTCAGCCTTTATTTAAAATGATCAAATTCTTTTTCAGAGACAATTTGGCATAATATGTGCTTTCTTAACCTTTCTCTGTGTGTATCATGGACTTATCTGGTGATAACTGTGGACCACACTTTCTTAGAATCATGCTTTTTTAAATGTACAAAGCAATATATAGGATTATAAAGAAAACCAGTTACATCAAAATACAGTTTTTTTTTTTTAATTCAAGGACCATATGTAGTGGATAGAGATCTGATTCCCAAAGCAAGAAAATCTGGGTCCCACCTCTGATACATAGTGACTCTTGGACCATGGACTTCAGATAATTCTATGACTACAAGATATAGAAAGCTCAACAGGCTGTATTGGTAGAAGGAACTTGTTTAATGAGTTTTCCAACATCAACAAAATCACAGATCACGTATCTAGATTAAAAAAAAAATAAATTTACCTGGTAACTTAACTTTTAGGTGCTTTCTAGAGGAGTTCGGTATTTCCAAAGTTCATTGGATTCTTTAGGCACAAATACTTGCCTTCCTATTTGTGTGCCTTGGATCTTTATCTCTTTAATTGCTGACATCTGACTATCCATGTTCTAAAACTCAGCTGCCTCTAGGAAGACATGTCTGATTTTCCCTTCTCTTTGTAGTTGACTTTCCTCTATTTGTATTCCTCGTGCCAAGAACAATAAAGACAGAAACATTCCTTTAGAGTATCAAATCTACTGAGCACTGCCTTTGGAATAAAAGGTCCTGGAAAGGGGGAAGTTTCTTTTTTGTTTTCCTTAATAAAGCCTTGCTGAGTGCTAGGCATATAGGAAGCATTTCATTAATGTTTGGTGATTAGAACTGAGAGAATACCTGGACTCTATTCTGGACCTTAAGAGGTGACTAAGAAACAAAACTAGAGACCTACAATCCCATCCTTCTGTGATCTGTTCATGTCTGTGCTGCAGAGCTCTCTGAGATGGATTGGGGCAAAGATGGTTAACTAATTGGTGCTGTGTCTTAGGAAGACCTGAGTCCAAATTCAGTCTCAGACACTTACTGGTTATGTGACTTCAGGCAAGTCATCAGTCCATAAGAGGACTGGACTAGAGAGGTTCTAACATCCTTCTTCATTTTAAATCTTTGATTCTTCAGCTCTGTTTAAAAACAAAAAAGGGGGGGAAGGATGAAATTCGATTTCTTTGAGAAGGTAGGAATCTCAACTAGGTTGGTAAAGGAAAGGAGAGAAGGGAAATTCCGGGCAAAAATATGTGTGAGAAGAATGTTAAAAGGGAAGAGAGAAACATCATGATGTGAAAGAAAGACCGTTGCACCCTATGCAGGAAGACCTAAGTTTGAACCATGATCTGCTGGTTATAGCAGGAATGGATAACATGTCTCTGAGCATATCTGTCTCCTCTTATATGCGATAGAGTAATAATTCTTGACATTACTTACTTCATAGTGCTGTGAAGTGGAAAACTTTGTGAAATTCATAGTTCTAAAGAAAAAATGCTTTTGAGAGAATGAAGGGGTATAGGTTTGGGAAAAGAGATCCCCTCTTTGAGAGCAGTAGTTCTCAAAGTGGGGTTCACGGAACTCTACTGTGTCTCTGAGACCATTTGAGTCCTCTAGATTAGAATGATTTTCACAACATTAATAAGACATCATTTTTCTATTAAAATATTCCTCCCTGGGGGCAGCTAGGTGGCTGTGGATAGAGCACCAGCCCTGAAGTCAGGAGGACCTGAGTTCAAATCTGGTCTCAGACACTTAACATTCCCTAGCTGTGTGACCCTGGGCAAGTCACTTAACCTCAATTGCCTCTGCAAAAAGCAAAAAAAATAAATAAAATAAAATATTCCTCCCTTCTACAAATACACATCTGTGTGAGATTATTTTTTTCCATATTTTTTAATCAAAACAAAATGTTGCAACAGATTGAATGCAATAATAGATTTCAGAATCTATTTTTTTTATAAAGCTAGGTATTAAAGATATTAACAAAAATATGTAAAACAAGGTCACTCCTCCATAAAGTAGTTATTTTTTCATAAAATGTATTATTTATGTTGGCATAATTGATTTGTTTTTAATGAATTAAAATCTTAGTTTTAATTTTGAACGCTGTAAAAATCAACAGATATAACTTGCATAAACAAAGGTTTTTTTTTTTTTTTAAGAGTTCTAAATAACTTTGAGTTTAAAGGAGTTCTTGAGACCAAAACTTTTTAGAATCATTGTGTTAGAGTAAGAAATCCAGAGGAGAGAAGTGTGATGAGAAAAGATGGTATAGGCAGGTGAAGTCAGAGCAAAAAGGCCTTGACTAACACACAGCCAGTACTCCTTACCTCACAGGACAATATGGAATCTGGTATCCCCAGTTATTATCTGTGTATACCAACACTTAATAACTAACACTTATGAGTCAGAAGCTTGTGTGGGATGGCTTCTGCTCTATGGCTGCCCTATTAAGGGATTCTACATATTTCAACAAAATATGTACAAGACTAGTATATGTTTTAGGGATGAGGAGGGGGGGGAACACTACAACTATGGAAATTTAGAAAGGCTTCAGGTAAAACTTGGTACTCTTTCCCTCCAAAGAAAAAGTTGAATTGGGCTTTAAAACTAGAGAATCTTTGACGCATATCAGAAGTGCATTTATTTATTCAATTCATCCAATAAACATTTATTAAGGAGCCTATGGTACTATTCACTAGGCTAAGCACTTGGACTACAAAAAAAGTCGACAATGCTTGCCATCAAGAAGATTATAATCTAATGGAAAATTCCAACTATGTGAAGTGGCTAAATCCTTAATAACCAAGTCACATCTTTTTATCCCAACCCACAAGAGGCACAAGGGTCACAGGATCAGTTGGACTATTTTTTAAAAATCACACTTATCCCAGAATAAGTTAGTTTTAATCCTTATATGAACCAATAACAAAACCTGTAACTCACAATATCAACAGAGGAAGTCTAAGTCTTTGGTCAATATTAATACAGGTATAGGTTTGTTGTCTTCTGCTTACCTTTTCCATTGGATCAGGCACTGCTCTTGGGCTTTCCAAAATTTAATGTGGTATTCTGCACAGTTTTAGAATTAGAATATTTAATTTTCAGCTGATTTTTAGTCTCTTTCCCTATTCCTTTATTGAATATAATTTTTATTTCATTGTGATTTGAAAGGGAAGAAGTTGTTTCTGCCTTCATACATCTGATTGATTGTTTTTATGCCCTAGTAGTTTTTGTGTAGCCCGTGTGTGTATGGAATGGGAAAGAGGTTGATTCCTTTCTGTCTCTCTTCAATTTTCTTCAGAGATCTATCATTTCTAGGTTTTCTAGAATTGTATTAACCTTAATTTCTTTCTGGTTTATTTTGTGGTTAGAGTTCTCTGATTTTGAGAGGAAAGGTTGAGGTCCTCCACTAGTACAGTTTTGCTGTCTATTTCTTCCTGTAACTGGCTTAAAATCTTTGGCTGCTCTACCACTTTGTGCATACACCGTTAGTATTGTTACTGCTTCATTGTTTATGGTACTCTTTATCAAGATGCATTTTCCTTCTTTATCTCTTTTAATAAGATCTGTTTGTACTTTAGCTTTATCTAAGATCTAACACAATATTCTAGCTGTGGTCTGATTGGGGTAGATTTTGGATGCTGATGTCCTTAAGAAATCATTAACTTCTTGGATGGTTTTATGACTCCTATGTTGAGTCTTTACTCCATTAAGACCTGGATTTTTTTCATCTGAACTCTTGCCTCAGCATCTCCATTGTCCCATAATTTTCAAAGACCCTAACTCACAGGTGTTCACAGAAATACCAGAAGAATCCCTTCCCTTGCGTAGACACCAAACCTATGCGTTTTCTTATCCAGAATTGTTTAGAAAGCTGAATTTCAGAAATTTCAAATGATTTATAAGACACAAAAGCTGATTTGACAACAACAAAAATCTGCTTCCTGATTATCATGATAGTTCTTCGTTGGATTCCTTCTTCTTTGCAGGAGCCTGTCAAATTGCATTTAGCATTGCATATTCCAGTGGCAGTGCCTATTAAGTGCTTTCTGGCCCAGAAATTCAGTGCAGTCTAGATCTCTCCACTATACCTCCACACTGGCCACACTCCAGCTATCTACCAAGTTTCGTTAAAACTAGTTCTTTATTTGGATAGTAAAAGTGCCTGCTGAGAAATAACCAATAATGTTTGAAAATCATGAAGTATTGTTCTACCGGAGGTCCCAGATCTTTTATCTGCATCTTACTGTACTAGTCAGTCCACAACTTGAACATTCTGGAGTTCTGAGTGCCTCATTATAGGAAAGACATTGACAAATGGACTATGAAAAAGATCTGAAAGTTTAAGTGGACTGCAAGCTCAATATCTGGAAATAATGCAAGGTAACATTGCTTTTACTTGCTTGTTGCTGGTCATGTGACTGAGATATTGAGATAAAAATGGAGGTTTTACTAAGTCCCTCTGTGTGGATGGGGCTGAAGTAAGAGGTAGGAAGATTTATCTTCAAAATTCAAGAAATAGCCAAAAGATAAGAAGAGCATTATATGATGAGTTCAGTTTTCTGGTTGAAGACTGGGGTCAGAGAAGATAAAGGAGTTCCTTTAGATCACATAGTAAGTTTAAGGCTGAACTAGGGCCCGATTCTAAGCCCACATATCCACAACTCTTTATTGCCTTCTCTCATTAAATTGTAATATCCTTAAAGATTGTTTTTCATATTTGTATATCCTGCTTAACACAATGCCTGGAACATGGTAAGTGCTTAACAGATATTTGTCTACTTCTCCTACTTTAAGATTAATTAAAAAATAATCTTAGAAGTTGATTGAGAGTTAATTTTTTTTAAATTTAGATTTTTGGGGGAAAATTTTATTGTAGTATAAAGGAGTCGCTAAACTGTTAATATAGTGTGATCTCTTCTCCTTTTGGAATGGTGGAGATAATGAAGAGTGGGCAGTGTGATGTATTATAAGCAATTCATTCATATTCGGTGACCCTGAAGTGAAATCTTGGTATTGATACTTTTGCACATCTGTCTCCTCCTCTCCACTTAAACTCTAATCACCCTTTGTCTAGACTAATGTTAGCCTCCTAATTGGACCTTTTGCTTCCATTTTCTCCCCTTTGCCATTTATCTTCCAAAGAGCTGCCAAAACAATGTCCCTTAAACACTGATCTAAACCTGTCATTGCTCTTCTGAAAAGTCATTAGAATCCCCATTCTTCCTGGAATAAGACAAAATCCTTAGTCTGGTATTTAAAGTGCTCCTCAGACCGCCTACCTTTTTAATCTTTGTTTTTCTTTCTTCCCTTTATTCCTTGTCAACTCTTGTCAAAATGTCCTAGCTGTTCCTGATACATGAGAGTCCATGTCCATAATCTAGGTCTTCCCACATGTCTGTTTAAAATGATATCCCTGAGACACTTAGGTAGTGCAGTGGATAGAGCATTGAAGTCAGGAGGGGACCTGAGTTCAAATTTTGTCTCAGACACTTAATACTTTCTGGCTGTGTGACCCTGGGCAAGTCACTTAACCACAATTGCCTCAGGAAAAAAAATCAATAAATAAACAGATAAATAAAATGATATCTCCTCTCTCTATGATGTCTTAGAATATCCACCTTCCTTCAGAGCAGACTTCCTATGCTATCTTTTATAGGAGGCCTAGCCCAGTTACTACCGCTTTATTCTTGAAATGTCTTTGTAACTTTATGTATACTTTGTGTGGCCTCCAGGTGTCCCATCTACATATGTGCTAAGCTAGAAAAGAGAAGAAAGCACTCAGACACATAAGGAGGAGTCATGAGCTAACTTTACTAAGTGGGTCTGGGGACCCTTGTCATTGTTTGTCCTTTGTTTTCAAATAGGACCAATAACTTTGTAAATTGGGTTTAAATGAATTAGACTTGTACAAAGTTGTCAGGGCCACTGTCTCTTCTAGATGAATATAAATCCAATGGTAGGACAAAAGTCAGATGTTAGGAAATAAAAAGGGGATATTGCATCAAAGGCAAACTGCAGACCACCGGAACAGAAGAAGGTTATAGATGAGTGTGGGGAAGCAGATGCAAAACCTAACAGAGAGATAAACTACAGATATTTAGATGTTTGTTTGGACATTCTATAGACCAAAAGCAAAGTAGATATTAAACTTGTCACTGGCAGAAGTGATTTTTCTCTTTGCCAGAGTGGAGGGATTCATGAGGGGCTCTACTCTCTGGATGCATTTCTGAACAGCAATTTTGTTCTCGTTTTAATTTGACCTTCTGTGATTTCATTGGCATGGTTAACTCTCCACAAGGAAGCTTCCTCTACCAAAGAATTAGCTTCCTACTGGATCTCCCTGTCTCCAGTCTCTTTAATATCCAATCCATCTCCCACACAGCTGTCAGAGCTTTTCCTTGGGTGCAGTTTCTACCATGGCATTCCCCTACTGAATAAACGTGACTGATTCTCTGTTACATCTAGGATCACATTGAATTTCCTGTTTGGCCCATATAATTGGTTCTTAATTTAGATATATTTTTCCTTTCCATATATTCTATTGTCCCGCCATGAAGACTTACCTGTTCTTTGCAATATGCCATCTCTCACCTCTGTACCTTTGCATTAATCCTCTATTCTTGTTTAGATCTCTCTCCTCAATCTTATAATCCCTACTTTTCTTTAAGCATTGGTTCCAGAGTCACTTTTTATCAGAGGGCTTTCCCAAGTACCCTGCCATCTCCTCTGTATGTACCTCGTTTATGCACATATTGTCTCTCCCTTAGAATATAAGCTCCTTGAGTGTAGGGACTGATTCATATATATATCTGTTCACCCTGTGCATTTAGCACAATGCTAATGCAAAGTTAGTAAAAAAAATTGATTGGGAGGAAATTATATTGATGATACTATGAACATGATATCTGGTGCCAAAATCATCTCAATACCTTTACTTTCACCCCCAATCTTCTAATCAACTTTGAGACTAGGCCCTGATATCATGGCCCATGATCCTAATGTATAGGGTCTTGCCCAAAACAGGATAGGCCAGTTCTAAAAATAAGGGGAGCCCCTAGATAGGAAAAACTGGGTAATCCACCCCTGTGGAAATATTTGTGGTAGCCAGAAGCTATATCTAGGTTAAGTAAGTTTGAAGAAACAAGGAAGCATCGATTTGGATTCAATACTGCATGTGACCAGGTTCAGACATGATTGGATTCTTGGTGTCTTTGAAAGTCTTGCTTTTGGTCTCAAGAAATGTTCTTTGTTACATGTCACCTCAGGTCTGAATATAACTTGCCGACTTGCAAAAATAATCACATCCCTTAGGCAGCTGGGTGATGTGGTGAATTGAGTATCAGACCTGGGATCTGAGTTCAAATGTGACTTCTTACTTGCTAGCTATATGACCCTGGGCTAATCATCCAACCCTGCTTGCCTATTTCCTGATCCATACAATGAACTTGCAAAGGATATGGCTAAAACTACTCCCTTGTCTTTGCTAAGAAAATCCCAGATGGGATCCCAAAATGACTAATGACTAAAGACCAGCTCCTTCTCTTGATTTTGGTGTTATTTGTAGGGGTTGTGTAATATGTTACACCTAGAAACAGCTAGGTGGCATTGTAGTGCACAGAGCACTGGACTAACTTTCATGAGTTCAAATCCCACCTCAGACTCTTACAAGTTGTATGGGCAAATCACTTAACCCCCTTTATCTTAGTGTCTAATCAATAAAATAAGATGAAGATGGCAAACCACTTTGCCATTTGTCTTTGCCAAGAAAACCCCCAAATGGGGTCAAAAGAGTCATGACTGAATAGCAAAGATGCAGGAAATTATAGAGATCATTCAACTCAGCCCCTTCCTTTTAGAAAGGAGATGAGGAGGAAATGAGAAGAAAAACAATTTGCTCAATCACGAAGGTGTAAATAGTAGACCTCAGATTTGAACCCAGGTCTTTTGACTCCAACTTCAGGGCTCTTTCCTTACACCTTGATTGCTCTCTGGGGTTCCTCAATGCGAGCTGAGAATGTCTTGGAGCTCTCTGAGATGCAGTGAGGACAGATGGAGAGTCTGGAGAGACAAAGCTGAGAGGGAGCCTGAAAACTTCACAGGAAATGTGATTAGCCTGGGAATGTAAATAAGAGCTGCTGAATCAGGACTACTTGGGGATTGACTATAAGCAGAGGTGGCCCCTGCTAATTAGTGTTGAATATGTGGCCATCCGGTAATTAGGAGAGGGTGCAAGTCTATGACAAGGGCTAAGACACGATGGCCTGTGTTGCTTTGGCCATCCTACTGAGAGAGGTCATGAGCAGATCAAGGAAATGAATAATAACATGCCATACCCCACACTACCAGTAATTCTCGTTGCCAGGTGCTGGACCTCATTCCTGAGAGCCTGGATCCTAGTGAGCTAGATGGCTTTGCCGACTGGAAAGCCGTGGAAGTTTCTGATCATAAAACATGGCGACGACCAGTTCCCTTAATTCGGGGCCCATCGGTCACCCCTTTATAAAGAGCTCACTCTACTTTTTTCTATCTCTATATCTTTCTCTCTATATTCTATCTCTAACATTTCCTATCTTTCCCTCCCTATATCTCCTAGCACACAGCTGCCACTTCTTGAAGCTCTTATCACTTTTCTCCAAGGTTATTTCAGCAACCGCTTAATATGTCTCCGTCGCTTCAATTTCTACCTTCTCCAATATGTATTTCTTGCATTTGTTTCATATCTAAAAAAGTAACTTGTCTAAAGAACTACAGATGCTGTTGTTCATTTATTTCAATTGAGTCTAATTTTTTTTGTATTCTCATTTTGGGAATTTCTTAGCAAAGATACTGGAGTGGTTTGCTAGTTTTTCTCATTTTACAGCTGAGGAAACTGAGACAAATAGGATTAAGTGACTTGATCAGCATCACACAGCTAGGAAATGTCTGAGGCTGAATTTGAATTCATGAAGATGTCTTCCAAGCCTGATGCTCTATCCATTGGTCCCCTTAGCTATCTTTAACTTACAGATGATACTTCTCTAATGCAAAACATTTAATGACCTGGCAATGTTTATTGAAGGTTAATGTGGTATAAATAAAAAGTTCTCTTGGCTCGAGAGGCAGAAAACCTTGGCTTAAATTCTATTTGTGACGTTTATAGACTCTGATTTTGGGCCAATTACTTTGAGTTTCAGTTTCCTCATCTGTCAATTATGGACAATTTGGCCTGTATTTTGCTGGGTGGAAAGAGTGATTTCTAGGTATTGAAGTGCTATATAAGGAAATACATTGTATTGTCTCATCTCTCATATTGCCGTGCATCATTTATGATTCGTCTTGCACATAGTGCAAGGTACAAAGTACACCAGCCATTGCAATCAGAACTTATACCAGAGCATTTCACATGTCTTAAGTCATCTCATATTGCTGAAGGTCTCCAAGTTGAAGCTGGAGGACCACTTGTTGGATGGAGAAGGGTAACTTTTCTGTAGGGGGTTGGACTAAACGGCTGCTGAGTTGAGATCCTGCAGGATCCTATGATTTCTTGAATTGGGGTCCAGACCCGTAACTGTTAGCAAGAAGGAACTCCCAGTAATTAAGTTTCCTGTGACAGGTCTCTGTAACTTGTTCTCTGGTAAGTTGTCTCCCATAAGGTGTCTTGCCTCGTGTTACAAAGTCAGGTGTTTCGAGTATTTTGCAACTTTTAATGTGCTAGGTATGACAACAATAAACCCCATCAGAGAGATTTCAGGTTTCTAAGATGATCAATTATAGAGAAATGGCCACCATCTGCAATAGTGGAGGTGCTTTTCACACTAGAAGTTCATGCACTCTGAGATTATAAGCTCCCAACCAAATATGGTTTCTCATTACTAACTGGGCTACTGATAATAGTTAATATTCTGACGCCAAGACCGGTACCATCAACCTCCCCTCTCCTGCTACAATCCACATTTTGGACTCGTCTGGTGTCTAGTGACTGAGCTGTGGAAGCTGCCTCGTTGGCTGAGCCCCCCCGGTGTCTCTCTTGGCACGCTGGGGTCCTGCCCACCAACAGGCTTTGGTTTGGTAATCAGCAGCAGAGTCTGTTTTGAATTCAGGGGGGAGGAGGCAGAGAAGTGATCAATTTTTTTTTCCTAAATGTAAATTGTATTAAAAAAAAATCCATACCTCTTGGAGTGCTTTGTAATAAGGCCATAAATCACTCACCCAGCAGCTCCTGTTGGGGAGCCCATGTCTTACTTATTGTGAAGAAAGGGAAACTCTGAGGTCAGCTATTCCAGGCACGGTCATCAACTTTAGGGAGAGTGGTAGGAGGGAGGTACTGGAGGGCTGCCACCGTATTGGCGGTTGGCAAGCGCATTGGCACCCGAGGAGTCCTTTGGGAAGTGGAAGCCAACGTGAGGACGGTCTGGCTTCTCTCAGTTCTTCCAAGGTGGAGGGATAGGGCATTTAAGAAGCACTGGCTACATAGCTGGCCCTGAGCTAAGCACTGGAGGGGAAACTATAGCCATTGCTAGAATTTCTGGTCTTTAGGAGCTTATTTTATGGAGATGGGCAAAGGGGATCAACATATAAAGGGGAGCTGAAAAGGAGAATCTTGTTGGTTTGAAGCCAGAGAAACCCTAAGGGGAGTTAGGAATAAAATGGTGAACACAGCTGGAGTTCCTCATGAGATGGGCGGAGAGAAAAAGTAGTGGGGACATATCTCCAGAGGGAAAGTCAGCAATGGGAGGGAGCTAAACTGGAAGAAGTAAGGGTGGACAGTTAGGCCCTAGTGACCCAGGTCCTAAACCCTGATGACTTGGCACGGGAGGGAATCCTTCATTCTGACTGACTTCCCTGCTATGGAAGAACCCCTCCAAATCTAGTGAGGCTCTGAGGGCCTGCCATAATCTGCCAGCAGCATTTTTCACTTATGAAAGCTTGCTAAATCCAGATCTCCCTGACTGAGGGACTGGGAACCCAGGGTCCCCTCTTGACCAAAATGTGGCAGTGGAAGAGGCCCAGAGCAAAAGGTACAATTGTATATTTTATTTATGTCCATTCAATTAAAAAAATCTATTAAATAACTCCCTTGCATGGGGCACATTGCTAGGCACTGAAGGTACAAAGGAAAACAAGGCAATCCCTGTCCCAAAGAGCATTCATTCCTTCCCTTGAAGAATGCCAAGGGCTCTACGATGTAGAGATCAGTTTGAAATGTCAAAGCAACATAATTTATTATCTGTGTGACCCTGGACCTACCATGGAATTGCTTAGCCTTGGTTTCACCAAACTTAAATTGGGGATAATACACACGTGCATAATCATATTTTATCAAAAAATATGTAATATAACTTAATATAATTAAATCACATAATCATTTAATATTTAATAATTAAATAAATTATGTTATATAATTGATAGTTGGGTGGCACAGTGGATAGTGTTGGACCATAAGTCATGAAGACTACAATTCAAATCTTGTTTCAGATCCCTATTAGCTGTGTGATCCTGGATAAGTAAATTAACCTCTGCCTCCATTTCTTGAATTGAAAATATAGCATATAATAACACTTCCTTCCCAGAGTTGTTAAAATCAAATAACATAACATTTGTAGAGTGTTGAACAGTTTGACACATAGTAGGTATTTAATAAATGCCTGTTTCTTTCCCCTCAACTATTTTATGGAACCCAAATTACTGTATGTATAATCTATGTATGTGATATGTGTATGTGCACACATCCATGCACAGAGCACACATGAGGAACACTCATTTGCTGCTCTTGTCCAAATGGAGATGTATGTGTAAATATCCATACCTGTATCTAATATATACAATATTTTATTGAAATCCCTAAATAATTCTGTGGAGAAGGTATTATGGCTACTAATATATTCATTTTATAGAAGAGGAAACTAATGTGGAAAGATTAAGTGATTTACTAAGAGTCACATAACTAGTAAGTAATATAAATGAAATTTAAACCTTGGTCCTCTTGATTCCAAGTGTAGCTCCCTATCCACAATAGCACATTGCCTTTATGATTTAGAAACAGTCAGCATGGCTCATAATGTAATCCATGACAGCAGATGAGATTTGCCAAGAAAAGGGGAGTAGGGAAAGAGAAGATCTAAAATACTTTGGGAGTCACCTAAGCTGAGCCCCCCTCCAGTAATCTGAGGGAAGCAAAGGTTGAGATAAGGAGAGAGTTGGAATGGCCAAATAAGAAAACCAAGAGAACCATGTCTTAACCCCTCTTGAGAAGAGTGTCCAGGACATGGGGTCCTTTAACAACATCAAAAGCTACTGAGGACCTCCCTAGGTGTGATGGAGAAAAGGAATGCCATGGAGTACAGCAGGGAAAAAATTATGGTAGCCTTGGAGATGGTTTCAGTCAATTGTAGGGTCAGAAGTCATAGTGACTGGGAAATGAGTGGCAGATGAGGCTGTGGAATATAAGACTGCAGAAATAGCTTTGAATTTGGGCTCTGAAAGAGGTAAGAGCTATAGGATAGAAGGGAGTATCAGAATAAAGTCAGAGTTAAAGAATGGGAGGGAGGTGGGTTCATGGCCATGTTTGTGGGTAATAGGTAAGGACTCAGGAATAGAGAGGGAGAAAGTGAAGATGAGAGACAGAATTATTAGAGGTACAAGATTCCTCCTGAAGGAGACTAGAGTGAATGAAATCAAAGGCATAAATAGGAAAATAAATCTTACGATGGCAAAGTCCACTTCTAACTAACATTCAAGAGCAGAAGAGAGCATGTAAGGTAGCAGAGAAGAGGAGGATCTTGACTTATAGTCAATTGCTTATTTTTTTCTTATCTTATTATCTTGTAGTAAAAACATCTGCTGTGAAGGAGGACTTGCATACAGAAAGCTTTAGGAGGGAGGAAAAGATTTTGTCATCAATTGGGAATTATTAAAAGTGCCATGAAGTAGTAAGGGTTCAATAGAAATGAAATGATGCTCTTTTGTAGTGATCCCATCATCAAGGTTCTAGAAAGTCTAGCAAAGATCAAGAGTAGCATTAGAGAAGGGAAATAGTGGGGGCTGCTGAAATTTGTTATGAATTCTTCTCTGTCTACCAGATATTTCCTTGATGACACAAAACATACCAAGTTCCCTGCCATCTTTTAAAACAACAAATAACAACTCTCCTCTTGAATCCCTTGTCCTTCACCCCCCCACCCCACCCCCAATTTATGGTCTTTGCTCTTTCCTTCCTTTTGCAATTAGACATCTGGGAGGAAAACAACACTTGTTGCAATAAGACAATCAGAGTGAGTGATTCAGGTTTAGATAATAGTAGCACATGATCAAACTGATTTTTCTTCGGTATTGGACTGGGAGAAACCAAAGACAGCTGAAATGTTTCAAATCTTTTTTTTTTTTTTTTTTTTTTTTTTTTTTTTAAGAATTGTAGTTTTCTTCCTTATTTCTCCTTCTCTCTATTGGAGCCTGCATGAGGGAATGTGATATTGAATCCGAAAGTGACATGCTTAATGGTTAAGGAAGGGTTTTCAGATAATATCTATTTTTTTTTTCTTTTTGGTCAATTAGTTCTCCTTCCAGTTCTGACCTTAAATGCCTTCAAAATGACTTTACCATGTAAGGTCTCTTGCCAAACTTTTTTAAAAATGATTTTCCCCCTCCTACTTTTCAGTAATATTAGGTAATACTGCTCATAGCACCCCAACTACCATCATTTCCCATTAAACTTGACAGATGAGGTTATATTCTAAACCTTGACTGCCATTCTGCTTGTCAAGATGTCATGTATTTACTAACTGAGATTTATAACATCTTGTATAATTCATCCCTGTCAACTAAAATTCTGAATGTAGTTAGTATAGTCAATACCACCATCTTTTCTTCTATCCATTTCCAAACTTTAAAGTCAATAACTTAAATAGGTCTACTTGGAGTTATTTCATTTGTACACTATCGTTTTTCCCTTCATTTTCGTTCTAACTTTGTACTAATTTAGAACTTTTGTGTATCAAATTAGGCTAACTATGCACAAGCAACTGAGCCAGGCATGATTCTGTATCAGTGATGGTTTCCTGTGTATTATATCTATCATAATTTTATCATTGATTTGTTTGTTTTGAAATTACTATGTCCAGCAGAGTGCTTAGGAGGGAATGCAATTACGTGGACTCTTGCTAAGGGATGGCTGGATTTGGTGACCTTGAAATTTTCTTCAGTCTCTGAGTTCCTAGAATTCCAGGTTTATTTTTATGTAGATTCCATTTTTTTTCTGCCACCTCTACACAGCAGTTCCCATTTGGATGATGTTATTGTTGTTGAAATAATCCAGCTATTTGAGTATGCCTCTAAGGTCAATAAATCAGTCAGCAAAGTTTTATTAAGCACTTACAATCTAACACAAAAACAATTCCTACCTTCAGGGAGCTAACATTCTAATGAGAGATCATATGCAAGTAACTAGGTACATACAAGATATATGCAGGATAGAGGGAAGGTAATTTTACAGGGAATATTGGAATAAAGCAGAGTTTGACATTGATGAGAGAAGGCTAGATGTGTAAGGTGGTTTCCAAACTTTCATCTTCATTTGATACAGCCTAGACAAAGAATACTCAGAGCATAGCCTCGAATGACCAGGGTGTGTGTGTGTGTGTAAAAAGAAAATAAGTGGTGATGTCATAAAAAAGGAAAGTTCAAGAAATTATTCTATGGCGTTCAAGTTCTTGCATTGGAATATGGAGAGAACTTTTCAATCAAGTGGGAGTTAAATAAATCATCCTTATTTGCACTTGGAAGGAAAATACAAATTACTGCATTTTTTTCTACCTTTTATCCTTTCCTGGGTTTCCAGGAGTAGATCGTAAACCCTCCTATTTCCTTCCCTTGTCCATTCCAGGACTAATGATTTAGGAGAAGCTTAGGTCGAATTGTTGGTCAACCATATTCTTTTCCAATCAGAAAGAGAAAAGGAAAAAAATAGACTCTGACACAGAGTAGATTGGAAAAGTTTTCTTCCCATTGATCTTTCTCTCCTCTTGGAATCCCTGGCCATTTCCTGGTGGGTCATCCTTGGGCTGCTGCCATATGGTGCCCTACTTATGCCCAGGATATTTTCTCCTGAGCAAGATGTGAAGATAAAATAAATACCTGCCTAGAGAATACCACCCATCTTGGAGAGCATGCCATAGGTTGTTTATCCTAAGCTCAAGGGCTTTTGGGTTTTGAGTAACAAGAGGCCTTTCCAATGAATCAGCTTCAGTTACTTTAAAGTTCCCAATTACTGTTAATCAAATGCTTAAACCTAACTCAGTGCATGAAGCCAAATTGGGCTAATGGAACTGGCTGGCAGGGGAAAAGGACACATTTCCCTGGGATGAGTAAGAGGTACCTGAAATGGTTCTCAATGGGCATAGGTGGGCAACTACGTGTGTTAGTGATTCTCTGATAGCTTTATTTACTCATTCAATCATTTATTCATTTATTTATTTATGAGAGATGAGCAGGATGAGATAATGGAGGGAGAAGAGAAAGGAAAAGGGGAGAAGAGGAGGAAAAAAGTTGGAGAAAGAATTGGCAGACATAGGGGAAGAAGAGAGCAAGGAAGATAAGGAGAAACAGGCTCTGTCAATGCAGATCTCCTCCTGCCTCTAATAGCCTCAAAGTTGTCTGAGTCACTAAGGGTTAAGTGACATGGTCTGCTCAGAGCTATATATCCAGATGGACCTGGGACGTGAACCCAAGACTTTGGGGTTTTGAAGCTAGTTCTTTATTCACTATTCTATGCTGGCTCTCAATTGTGATATGATGGTCAAAATAAAATTTAATGCCATTCTGGGCTGTATGGAGAATAAAATGAGGTTCATGACCGTTCTGCTGCGCTGTGTCCAGGGAATATGATGACTGGATATGGCCACCAAGGTGGAGATGGAGTGGAGGCAGAACGATCCCGTAGGAAAGGACTCCAATGAGCTGCCACTCTTCTGGGGTACACTATGGATGTTGAAGGACAATACATCAAACAAGAATCCTTAAAAGTTTTTATAGATCTTCAGTTTGGAAGAGAGTAGTGCTAGGCATTCTGTAGTGCTTGAAGGGGTACTGAGAAATAGTAGACCAGATGACAGCAGAATATGAATTCTACCTCTGCTTCTATTGCCTCTGTGACCTTGGGTCAATCAGATAAATTATCTGTGCCTCAGTTTACTCATATATAAAACAAATTGGGTTGGACTGCCTGGATTCGAATATCTCTCACAGTTCTAAATTTATGATCACGTGTGGAAGAAGGATGGGACTTACTCTATTGGAACCTAGAAATAAAGGCATGAAGTAAGAGTGGGGGAGAAGTTGACAAGAAGGAAGGATATGCAGAAGTAGATTTTGGCTTCCCATAAAGCAAAAATAATTGCTGACAATCGGAACTGTCCAAAAAGTGGTATGGGCTACGTTGGGACATAGTGGACTGATTACCCTTTTCCAGAAGGAATTCCAGATAATCCACTTGCTAGGGAAGGAGTCAGCTCAATATTGTTTGAAATGACTTCTGTTACTCTGTCCAGTTCTTGGCCCTGTGATCGCTGGCCCAATGGGCATTTCCTGCCTCCACCCCTCCCCCCGGCCCAGCTTTCTTTAATCACATAGATCAAGCACCATGGCTTACACAGCACTCCCACATCCATCTCCAAAACTGATGTGATGAGCTGGTTAATGAAAGAGGAGAACTGATGCTATCTGGGAGAAGCTGTGTCTGAGTTTATGGTGAGAGGCTTGATAGGGGAAGAGATTGGGGAGATGGGGGAAAGCAATTTCTGAAAAAAAGACCAAAAGGTCAAATGCTATTGAAGTGAGCAAAACGTTCCTGCATCCATCCCTGTGATATTTCCCCTGGCTCTAAAAGCACTGCCTCCAACACCTTGTCAAGAGCTTGACACTGGTTGTTTATTTTCTGTCGTGCTATATTGACAGTGTCTTAAACTTAGTTCCTTGAGCCGTAAGCTCCATTGTATTCATCCCCAAATGTTTGTGCAATTTCTTCCACCTGTCACTGGACTTTCAGCCTGGGAAGTTGGAGGCAGGCAGAGATTGAGCCTCCCCTTCAGCTTGGAGATAGCCCAGGATATTTAGCTCTCCCATTCATACATGGCCTCCATGCTGGATTTAACAGAAGAAGAAGATGCCAGTCATGTCAAAACTTGGCAGTCTGTCTAGTCAAGCTTCCCCATCTTGACTTCCTCTTTCCCTAGGACCCAGCCCTCTGCTCACCACCCCCATCAGCAGACTTATTTGGTCAGGGTCTTCTACCTGGCCATGCTTTTTTTTTAAAAAAAAAATGATTTTTTATTTTATCAGAAGCTAATGTTCAGTGTTAGCAGGAAAACCTGTTTAAATGAGCAACAAATTCTCTATGGACAAGTTGGTCTTGTGTAGCTTGGAGGAGAGAAAACATCATAGATTAGGGAGAGGGATGGGTATGGGATGCAATGGTACGTATTTAAAGTGCTGTCACATGGCCAGGTTACTCATTAGCCTTTTTCTGCTTGGCTCTGGAGGTCAGAATTAATAGTAATGGGGAGAGGGTTTAAAAAAACCACTTTTGAGCTGGAAAGAAGAAACCACTTTCCAACAATAAAAGCACTCCACATGTCCAATGTCCTGCCTAGGGAGAGGGTAAACTCCATGTCCCTGGATTTCTTCAAGCAGAAGCTACATGAATAATTCTTGAGGATGCTTATTCAAGTGCAGGATGGATGAGAAGCCCTCTGAGATGCTCTCTGGTTCTGAGACTTGTGATTTTGGAGGGTAGTCCTGAGGGGGATTGGGTTGGTGACAAGTAGAAGACTGTACGAGAATGACTTGGCTAAGTTTTTGTCAGATTGGTACCAGAAACTGAACATTCTGACATTGCAACCTTCTTCTACCTTCTTGTCACCATAATTGGGAAGCCTGAGTAGTAGACCTCACATTGAATGGTGTGCAAATTTAATTATATGAGAAAACATGGAATAAAGGGATTAGAAAGAAGCAGAAATTTCTTCTTTGCGGTAAACCTGGTGTACCTACCAAGTAAAGAAATCTGATCTGCTCCTGTCATTCAGGTCAAGGTCCTCCATAAATCACCCCTATCCTGTCTGCCCAGTGTTAACTCTTACTGCTTCTCTTCTTGCATTCTATATTGAAGTTTCCATTTCAGCTATCCCAATCCCACCACTTTTTCCTCATCCTTTTTTTTTACTTTCACCTGTGTCCTTGCTTTTACTCACATTATCCTCTGTGACTTTTTTTTCCCTAATCAACACCCATCACAACCCTCTATTCCCTAAGCTTCCCCTCCTTCAATTAGAGTTCAGTTGCTCCCCTCCAATAAATCCTTCCCTGATTCACGGGTGAGAGAATTCTTGTGTTATTGATATTTCTTATCACGTTAGCTTATCTCTTTTACTCTTTTCTCATTCATCTTTACAGCACAGTCACTTTGTGTTTTTTCTTCTTCTCTATATGATTATAAGTTAATCGGAGATTATATTTGTCTTCCTATCCGTGGTTTCAGAAATTATACTTTATAAATAATTTTAATAATAATAAAGAAGCTATATGGTTTACAAGGTACTTTGCACATAATATCAAAACCCTATGAAGTAAATACTATTTTAAAGAACAACCTGAAGATCATAGGTGCTCAAGTGACTTGACCAATGTCATATAGCTATTACATATCTGAGACAGCATTTGAACTCAGATTTTTCTTGCCCCTAAATTCAGTGTATTGTCCACTGAGTCACCTAGCTGGTGTTTAATCAGTGTTTTCTGAATTGAACCTGAATCAAATTGAATCTGATCACATATGAACGTTTGTTGCACATTAGATTGTAAACTCCTTAGGAGTAGAAAGTAGATTGACTCTCCAGTGCTTAGCACAGTGTCTAGTACACAGTTAGTGCCTAATAAATGCTTACTGGCTGACTTTTCATCTTCATCATGGACATATCCAGGACAGGGCCTGACCATGGTTACATAGAGGGTATTGGTTTGTAACAATGGGTCTCCCCCAGGGAGCACTTCTTCTCTCCCTCCCTGGAGTCCTGAAGGGGAACTTTGACCAAAGTCTTTGTTCAAAACACCCTCTTGAATACACAGGGACTCTCCTTTGTAGAATGAAGAGTAGAATTCTTCCCTTAACTGTGTATAAACAAGAAATCTGCATGAATGCCTTATGTAATTAAGGTAACACCTCATTAAGAACCTAGTGCTTCTTTTTATGTTTTTATGTTTGATATTCCTCCTGATGTTTCCCATTTGGTGCCCAGGCTGGTGTGTTAGAAAATACTCCAGAGAGGGAAGCAGGCTACGAAATCATTGACGCTCAGGCTTTTGGCATCCACAAGTACCTTACATCTCTTGAATCTGAACAAAAATGTCCTTTGCAATATGCACCACAATTGGTTATTGAGATTTGAACCTCCCTCCAATAAGAAGGTACCAGATGCCTTGGGCATAGGAAGCACTTAAGCATTCACAGAATGAAGGAACCAATAATTTATTGAGGCAATTCATTTCCCTATTGTTCAGATGTAATTGAAGAAGTTTTTCATTTCTCCTCTGACACTGAGCCTTAATTTGTCTCTTTGAAATTTTTTTTTCTTAGATTGGGCCAAGGAAAATAGTCTCCTATGCCTTGATTTCCCCTCAATAATCAATGAGAACTGTCATGTTCCCACTGTCTTATCCAGGTTAAGTGTTTCCCATTTCTCCTACTCATTGGGATACAACATTCGGTCTGGTTCACCAGCTACCCTATCCATCTTTCTTTGACTTTGCCAGGACATAGACTTATTTGACAGCAAAGGAAATGGATACACAGGTGTGCTGCCCTTACCTTTGTGATACAGTATTTACATCACTCTCCTGGCCTTCCATTTTCACTAAGACCTCAGGAAGTTTACAGCCCAGTACAATATAGGAGACTTTCTACAGCTTAATATAAAACAACTATAACAACACAGGGAAAGGAATCCAGTAATTATACACCCCAGAGCTGAAGTTCTCTGCTATCAGGAGGACTCAGGGGAATCTCTTTTGAGATTGAGTATTGATCTATTTTTTAGTTAGATCACATTGAGTATTTATACCTTAACATAGCATTTACCTAGCTAGCTTCTTTTCAAAATGAGTTTGTGTTTTAAATCTCACCAGCTCCTTTAGGAAAGAGCATTAGGTTAAGATTCAGGAGAAATGGTTACACATGCTAGCTGTTATTAACTTGCTGACTGACTTAGGAGTCCTACCTTGCTGAGACTCAGTTCACCCATTTGGAAAATGAGAGGGTTGAACTCAATTATCTCTGATATTTTGTTTTCTATTTTGCTAGGTCTCTTCTAAATCATTGAAAGAGTCCTTCCAGTAGTGACATTTTATGGGCTCAAGTCTTTCCCATCTCTGACTTCCTTTCTTCTGAGAGTCCCACTTACTTTGGATCTGATACCATCCTACTCTGATATCATCTATTTTGAGGCTCTTTTCACTCTGAGGTCTAATGAGTATTGTTCTAGGAACATCAGGCATTCTCTATCACTTCAGGGAAAATTCTTTGGGGACCTTTGGGGACATTTCTGGTTTTGGTCATTGTTGCTTTAAAATCTTGTATCATACACAAGTGCTCATTTTGTTGTGACATCGATGGCCAATTCTATAGGTAAAACTCGGATAATTCCATGGCACTCATGGTTCAAACTGTGCATCCTTATTCATGCCTCGGTGACTGGCTCTATCTGTTCCCTGTGGAGCAGAGAATTTGAAATATAGTCAGGATAATTATGGATAAATGATCATTTTACCTGAAATGGGCTAAAGTGACTTGGTAACTCCCAGCCTCACTCATCTTGGAAGCAGAGATTTTGCCTAAGTCACCAGCACGAGGAATAGACAATGTCGATAAGAGTTGTGTGTGCTGATAACTCGGAGATATTCTTGCTAAGTATCTATCAGGGAAAGGTCAGTCTTTACACATGAATAGCCTGAGTTTGTATTTCAAATTCACAAGCTGTAGTCCCTGCAGCAAAACTTTCAACTGAGCAGAAAATATTTTCCCAATGAGCCATTTACTAAAACATTCACATAAGGGGAGTCATAATGCTTCTTGGGCGTCCACTGTGACAATTGGCCATGATTTAACTTTCAGATTCAAAATTGCTGACACGACAGTCAAACCAACAAAGAAGAGGGAGACCTGGTCTCGGCAAAGGACAGGGCTCACGTAATTGCCATGCAGTTGTGTTTAGCAGACACCATGATCCCTGGAGGATGATTAGTGTCTAGCTTCATTCTCTCATGATCCTTGTTGCAATCATTTACAACTCTGTAGAAGTATCCCCACCCCCAACTTTTTCATAAAGAAGGGTTACCTGTCCCATATAACCTCCCCTATGAGTGAAAGAATAGTCTCCTATCTTCCTACTTGCTTTTGCTCTGAAATCTGATTTTCTGCCTAAGTTAATCCCCTGACCCCATCACCACATACATATACAATCACACACATACACACTCACATGCACAAAGCCTGCTATCTGCATAGCAATTCCATGTCAAGGTCACTTTGAAGAACCATACACCCATTTCTACTTTCCAAGCCAGGCCTTGCAAATTCAGAAAATTGAAATAACCACGTTACTGATCAGGTATTCCTGATTAGTCGGATTCAATTGCAAAATCACTTTTCAGGGGACAGGTTTCAGGGAGAGAGCCTATTTGTACCCTACAGCTTCCACAGAGATAGAAGGCTGATTGGCTGTAAAAATAAGAGCCCTCATTGACTCCCTGTACTAGTATCAGAGGAGGTCACAGAAGATACAGAGGGAAATAGATTGCCTTAGAAAGCATAATTCTTGCTGTTGCATCTTCAGGATCTTCCATGTAACTAGAATGGAATATATTTGATGAAATGACCTTAGTTGGGGCTGATTAAGAAATCAGAATTGTCAGTAGGGCCCAAAGAGCCAACATAGTATGTGAATCCAAAATAGGGATTTTTGCATATCCTTATACATACACACACACACACACACACACACAATGTTGTTCAGTGGGACCAAAATTATTCAATGATCAAAATACCTTGAATTGCTCTAAGTCCCTCGAAACATACAGACATAACTGTTTTGTAATGTGATATGGAATTTCACAAAAAATTTTCCTGATAACATCTATGGAAAGAGAAGTTAATGTAGGTAATATTCCTATTTTAAGATGAAGAAACAGAGGCTTTGTGGCTTGATCCGTGTTCTTACCCATAGCATATGGCAAAATCCATCTTTGGACTTTACAACCCATCTCTTCTATGTCTGCGGGGCTGTAGACTGGGTTTGAGAGATACCAAGATCATGGAGAAAATTATTTGAGTAAATTATCCAGAATTTATTAAAGATATACGTTATTGTAGGCGCTTTGTAGATCTCCTTGATCACCACTAGAAGCTTAGACAAGAGCTTAAAAAGGGGACATCTTGGGAACTCACAAAATAGAGACAGGAGCAGTGTGAAAATCCATGACCTTGCTTGGTGGACTCAGTGCTCAGGAGTGGACATTCTGAAGTCAGAAAGAGTTTAAAATTTTATAGGACCAAAAAGAAAGTTCCTATCATCAACCTCATCTCAAGAGGGATACTTGGAGATGGTGTCAAGTGTCAGAAACTTGGGAGTAATGCAATGGGGAAAGGAAGAAGAAAAACAGCTTTGTGCTTAAGGCTGTGCAATTACCCAGAATCATATATACCCAATGAAAGTTTGAGTTGAAGTTGAATAGAGTTGGATTAAATGAACAAGGAACCCAACTCAATGGTCTGACAGAACATTTGTAATGGCAGGTGGCAGTTGTGAGGAAGGGAAGGGATATGTGGTAGTAAGATTGGCCAATAGTCAAGTTTAGGATGAGGGCAAATTCTAAGACTCTACAGGGGAAAGGCAGAGAGTCACTAGGTTGGCACATTTCATAAGAATAAAGCTGGCGAGTTCATTTGCATCAAAATGTGTAGGACAGTCTGTGTACTGCATGGGTGGTAACATGTTTGGGGTAGCCATGCTCTAATGCCCCATGTGACCAGAAGAGAAGGGAGTGATTTAAAAAAAAACACCTTTAAAAAGAGATCGAGTGTTATCTCAATTGAGGATTCATGAATTCTTTTGAGTTCTATTTTGGCAAAAGATTTCTCTGAAGGATGGCAATTACCTAGGGCATGAGGCATGTATGATAGCATTGTGAAAACAACATTTTCATTATCATGAAGCTGATTCTCCCTGCATTATATCATCTGAAATTGTTTGAGAGTAGAAGCTATAATAGAAGGAAAGAACTTAGTAGATGCCCAAGTGCTTTCTGCAAACCCTGAGGCAGGAAAGTCATCCAGGTCATGTTATGGGAGTAATTCCCACAATCCTTTACTTCCTCAAGCCACCAAATTTCACATCCCCAGGTGATTTCCATGGGGAATGGGAGGAGACCTCAATTAAGGGGCACACACCTGGCAAATAGGGCACCACTTCAAGCATTGCCTTTTTAGGAGCTCAGACTATCCAGCATTCCCTTGAATGGGAAGAGAATGAATTGTTTTCTCAAAACCGTCCAGTTATTTGAAGTGAAATTCTCTAAGATGTTGACAGCAACTTCCCCTCTCTTCCTATCCTTTGTAAATTCAAGAAGAGTGTGGAGACTTGAGGATTATTTGGTGCCAAAAGGAGGCAGAGGTTAGAGAGCTAAGTATCAACTCAGCAAGAAGCTTCTGAAAGCTCATCAGGGTGCCCAGCCATTGAAAGGCTGGTGGATGTGATTGTCAGACTGGATGCTTCATTGAAACCCAAGAAATGTCCAGCACGCGAGCCAAAAGCCTGGGCATAGGGAATAACGGATGGTCAGACACACATCCGGAGATTGTCATCAGACTTAGACAGGTGTCTCAGGTTGGCAGTACAAGGCTCACTGTAGTAGGGGAATATGTGGAGCAGAACAAAGGTGAGGGAGGGTGGAAAGGCCTGGCCAGAGAGAATAGGGACCAGCTACTAGGGATCAGATAAGAAAGGCTTCTGAGGCTCCTATTTGCAGTAACTTTTTAGATTTCTACTACATTGAAGGGGCAATTGTATCTCTACCTCAATGGGAAGCTTAGAGAGAAACAGAGCTCCTTGGATGTTACCTGAAACAGGTGTGTGAGTCTAGTGAAAGACACCACCATCAGAAGAGAATAAATTAAAAAGCTTCCTTTCAGGCTCCATCAGGGTGGTCCTAGTGGTCTTATGTTTGGGAATGCCAAAGAACCAAACTTTTATATTCAGAATTCTACTTTTTCAAGAGGTCCAATGAACAAAGAAGATAGTCCTAAGGGGGGAATTGATTGGTTCTCAGATAGCAATGCTTTGAGAGAGAGGTTATTGACTCCAGGGATGAGTTCAAACTATGAGGACAAAGGATGAACTTTTCAGGAGATATTTCTCACTCAGACTTTCATCTTCCTTCATGTTGTGATGTCTAGTCTCAGTCATAAAAGGTTATTGACTTACACATCCATTCCTTCCCTTTAGAAACATCACTAGGAACCTCTTAAGTATTTCTGTAGGGAATCAGACACTCAGGACTCATGCTTAATAACCATGTGGTACATGCAGGGTCATCTGTCAATACCTTGATGGGTCATATCAGTAGGCCCCTCAAATCAACTGAAGACTGAGCACTCAGCTTTTTAATCCAGGACCCCAACAGAACAACGGAAGTTCTGGCTGCCCTTCAAAGTCTTTACAATTCTGTATTAGTAGAGGGAGCTTCCCTCCTTGGAATTCCCCATAAGGGTGAAATTACAAGTCCAAGGGAACATTTCTTATTCCAACTCAGTAGAAGACAGAGCTTCCTATGGTTCAGAGCTCTATAACTATGAGAGCTTTCAATGAAGCTCCTCATTCCTGGGGATATCTAAACAGAAGCTAGAAAACCATTGCCATGAAAGCTGTGACAAGGATTGCCATATAATGCAGCCTTTCAACTAAATGACGTTTAGCTTTCCTTCCAACTCTGAGAATCTGTGACTCTGAGAGAGTCCTCTGACCTAGCCATTTCTGATCCCAAAAAACAGATGCAGATAGTTGAGTGGATCAAAAACCAGAATCCTACAATATGTTGTTTACAAGAAACACACTTGAAGCAAAAAGACACACACAGAATAAAGGTAAGGGAATGAAACTAAATCCATTAAACCTCATCTGAAGTTAAAACAAAAGAGAGAGAGAGAAAGCAGAGGTACAAATTCTGATCTTGGACAAAGCAAAAGCAAAAATAGATCTAATTAATATATGAGGAAGGAAACTACATCTTGCAGAAAAGCTACCATAGACAATGAAGTAATATCAATACTAATCATAAATGCACCAAATGTTATACTCAAATTCTTTATTTTAGTATTTTATTTTTTCAAATACATGCAGATAGTTTTAAATATTCACCTTTGCAAAACCTTGTTTTCTAAATTTTTTCTCCCTCCTTCCTTTCCCCCTTCCCTGACACAGCAAGCAATAGGTTAAACATATGCCTTTTATCTATACAAATTCCATATTTGTCATACTGAGCAAGAAAAATCAGATCAAAAGGGGAAAAATGAGGGAAAAAAGGTGAAAATCCAATGCCTTGACCCACATTCAGTCTTCATATCTCCAGAGTTTCTCTCTGAATATTGATGGCACTTTCCATTTCAAGTCTATTGGAATTGCCTTGAATTACCTAGTTGTTGAAAAGAACTAAATCCATCACAGTTCATCATCATATAATCTTGTTATTATACACAGTGTTCTCTTGGTTCTACTCACTTCACTTAGTATTAGTTCATGTAAGTCTTTCCAGGCTTTCCTGAAATGAGCCTGTTTATCATTTCTTATACAACAACAGTATTCTAGTACATTCATACACCATAACTTACTGAGCCATTCCCCAGCTGATGCGCATCCATTCTGTTTCCAGTTCTTTGCCACTACAAAAAGGGCTGCTAAAAGGACTTTTGCACACGTTTGTCCTTTTCCCTCTTCTATAATTTCTTTGGGATATAGACCCAGTGAAGACACTAATAGGTCAAAGAATATGTACAGTTTATACAAAAATTTTTTAACTGAATGTAGTCAAATTATCTATCTGGTATTAAGAGTTCCAGTTCTTTTTTGGACATAAATTTATTCCATCTCCACAGGTCTGAGAGGTAAACTATCCTATGTTACTCTAATTTGTTTATAATATCACTCTTCATATCTAAATCATGATTCCACTTAAATCTTATCTTGCTATGTGGTGTTAGGTGTGGGTCAAGCCCTAATTTTTTCCATACTAGTTTCCACTTTTCTCAGCAGTTTTTGTCAAATAGTGAATACTTATCCCAAAAGCCTGAGGTCTTTGGGTTTATCAAACACTAAATTGCTATAGTTATTGCCTAGTTTTTCCTGTGATCCTATCCTATGCCCCTGATTGACTACTCTATTTCTTAGCCAGTACCAAATGGTTTTGATGACCTCTGCTTTATAATATAGTTTTATAATATAGTTTTAGATCTTGTACATCAAGGCCACTTTCATCAGTTTTTTTTTGATATGTACAGTTTGATAGTCCTCTCTGCATAATTCCAAATTAAGTTCAGTATGTAACAGGTTCATGATCAAACAAGAGACAGAAAATGTTATGAACTATAAAATTAATTATTACGATTGCGTTAAGTTAAAAAGCTTTTGCAGAAACAAAACTAATATATCCAAGATTAGAATGAAAGCAGAAACATGATTTCTCAAATATATAGAGAATTAAGTCAAATTTAAATGAATACAAGCTATTTTTAAATTCATGTGGCCAAAAATATGAACAAGAAGTATTCAGATGAAGTCAAAGCTATCAATAAATATACAAAGAATGTTCTAAGCGACTTTTGATTAGAAAATGCAAATAAAAACAACTCCGAGGTACCATCTCACATCTATTAGGCTAATATGACCAAAAAAAAAGAAAAAAAAAGGAAATTATAAAAGTGGGTCAGGATGTCAGAAAATTGGGACACTAATGTACTGTACTGTTTGGGGTGGTGTGTACTATTCAACCATTTTGGCGAGCAGTTTGGAATTCTGCTCAAAGGGCAACTAAAACTATGCATACCCTTTGATCCTGCACTAGGTCTGTATCTCAAAGAGATAATAAAAATGGAAGAGGACCTACATGTGCAAAAAATATTCATAACAGCCCTTCTTAAAGTGGCAGATGAAGATGCCCATCAATTGGGGAATGGCTAAACAAGTTGTAGTATATGAATGTATTGTAATGTTATTGCACAATAAAAAATCACGAACAGGTAGATTTCAGAAAAACCTGAAAACACTTGTACAAATTAATGCAAAGTTAAATGAGCAGAATCAGGACGACAGTATACATAGTATCAGCAATTCTGAGTGATGAGATGATTGAGTATCAATGGCTCAATTCATCTTAGAAACACAATCCAAGACAAGTACAAGGACTCAGGAAGGAACATACTGTCCACATCCAGCTAAAGAACTGATGGACTCTGAATGCAGATCCAAGCGTCCTTTTTTGTTCTTTTTTGGTGGGTTTTTTATTAGATCTTTTTTTTTCTTTTCAAAACTGGCAAGTATGGAAATGTGTCTTACATGAAGGCATATGCATAACCTATATCAAATTGCCTCCCATTTTAGGAAGAGATGAGGGAGAAAAATTTGAAAATCAAAATCCTGTAAAAATGAATGCTAAAACATTGTCGACATGAAGTTGGGAAAAAATAAAATACTATTTTTAAAAAAGATGAAATTCAATAGGTCTAAATGATAAGTGCTTCACTTTGAAGTCTACTTCCTAACTAGATGATGTAGTAAGCATGACTAGATATCAAATCATATGTGAAAGACCTAAGGGAGTTCAGAAGATTATAAATTCAACATGAATCAGGCATGTGACATGACAGCCAAAAGCTAACCAGATTGCCAGCAGACTATCAAAAACAAGGGAAAAAATAGCTCCACTCTCCCTTTGCCTAAACAAATCATTACTTGGTTATTGTGTTCCATCTGAAAATAAATATTTTCGGAAGGTTACTGATAAATTAAAGACATGCATAGTGGGAAGAGGGCAGGCCAGCATATCAAGAAAGTTGTAACTATGATGGGAAGAACTTTGAGTATTTATTGGGGAGAAGAGAAGGTTCATGGGCAACATATAACTCTGCTTTTGCAAAAGGTACAAATGAAAACAAACATCCACTTAAATAGATTTTCTAAAAATGAGAAGTTCTTGCTTTTGAGGAAGTGTGTTCCCTGTTATGGTCACTCCACTGAAATTTATTAAACTACTCTTGTGTCAGGGATTGTGGGTATTCAAATAGTCAGATGAAAATGGATGTCTACCTGTTGGGACCTCATCATAGAGATTCCTCTTTTTTTTCAATCTCTTCTAATTCTGAGCATCTGATGTGCTCTTAGCTATTTAAAGGTTGGGGGTAGATGACTTTTTCCCCCACTACTATTTCCTGAGGTTTGCTTTGGCCTCCTGCCTGGCTAGTTTTGGGATCTGAGCCCATGGCCTGGCACTTGCCATCATTCCCACTTTGCTCTAATATTTGTCTTTCTATTTCTTTGGGTTAAGCCTTGTAGTGATAACGAAGCTGCTCCGGAATGAAGTGTGAATTATGTCCCAATTTAATCTTGCTGCATCAGGAAGAGCCTGAGGCAGCAGGTAGGTCTCCTGGGACCATTTAAAAAGATTATGAATGTGGAGAGTGCTGAAAGAGAAACCCTATAAAAACTTCTTCATAAAGATGCACAGCCATTGTAGAGAGGACAGTGACGGAGCTGAAGAAAAATTGGTATACTTGCTTATGGAGGAAATTTGCAGGGATGTGGGGAAAAGTCGTAGAAGTGCTTTCTCTTCATTGTCACTGCTTACTCTTGGCTTTGAAGGACTTATCTGAAAAGAATTCTGAAATTTATAAAAATTCTCCAAACCATGAGGATCTTCCCTTTGTTTAGTCAGTAAAGAATACATCAGAATCCTTGCAGGTATGATGTGGAAGTTCTGAAATGGAGGCTTTCTCCCGTGGGGGAACAACGTGAGGCTCTGGCTTTCTTTGTAGTGGTAAGTGGGCATCAGGGGGGAGAGACAGACAGACAGGAAAAGGAGGAGAAAGATGGAGGGAGAAGTGAAGGGGGGAGGAAAAGCGACAAAGAGGCAAAAAAGATTATAATGATTAATATCAAAATATTGTCATTATCATAGCTAGCATTTCTGTAATGCTTTAAAGTTCACAAAGTACTCTACAAAAATTTCACTTTGTCCTCAAACTATTAATGTTATGATTATTTCCATTTTATTGATGAGCAAACCAAGGCAAGAATTCATCATTAACTTATACTGAAACAGATGGGAACTGGATGGATATTCCAGGGGAAATAGGTCTAGGGCTGTTACTGAAGCAAAGAGGCAGAAGGGTCCCTTTGGCAATTCAAGTTGACAAACATTATTATAACAGTATACCGGGTACTACAACTATTCTTTTTTTTCCTCACAGCTATTCTTTTTTTTTTTTTTAAGAAAAAAATGCAAAAGCCATTTCTTTTTCTTTTTTTTATATAAAGCTTTTTATTGACAAAATATGAGTGACCTTTCAACATTGACTTTTGCAAAAACTTTTTTTTCCCAAGCTTTTCCCCTCCTTCCCCCCACCCCCACCCCTAGATGACAGGTAATCTAATACGTGCTAAATAGGATAAATTATATGACAAATACAATACATGTATACATATCTATATAGTTATCTTACTGCACAAGAAACATCAGATCTAGAAAGAGAAGAAGAAAAAAACAACCTAAGAAGGAAAACAAAATGCAGGGAAATATTCACAGAAAGTGTTAAAATGCTGTGTTGTGGTTCACACTCAGTTCCCACAGGCCTCTCTCTGGATGCATATGACTATCTTCATTGCAGAACAACTGGTTGGAATCACATCATTGTTGAAGAGAACCATGTCCATCAAAATTGATCATCGTATAGTCTTGTTGCTGTGTATAATGTTCTCCTGGTTCTGCTGATTTCACTCAGCATCAGTTCATGCAAGTCTCTCCAATCCTCTCTGAAATCCTCCTGTTGGTCATTTCTTACAGAACAATAATATTCCATAACATTCATATACCATAATTTATTCAGCCATTCTCCAATTGATGGGCATCTTTTCAATTTCCAGTTTCTTGCCACTACAAAAAGGGCTGCCACAAACATTTTTGCACATGTGGGTCCCTTTCCCTCTTTTAAAATCTCTTTGGGATATAGGCCCAGTAGAAACACTGCTGGTCAAAGGGTATGCACGGTTTGATAACTTTTTTTTTTAATTTTATTTTATTTGCATAACATATGTGTGGGTAATTCTTCAACAATAACCCTTACATAGCTTTCCGTTACAAATTTTTCCCCCCTACTTCCCCACCCCTTCCCCTAGATGGCAGGATATCCACTACATGTTAATTATGTTAAAATATTGGCAAATCGAATATATGTATACATATTTCCAAACTTATCATTGTTGTGCAAGAAAAATCTTATCTACACAAACGACATATCAGATAAAGGAAACACAATGTAAGCAAACATCAATCAAGGAGTATGAGAATGTTATGTTGTGGTCCACATTTCACATCCCTCTCTCTGGGTGTATATGGCTTTCTTCAGTGAACAATTGGAGGTGGTTTGAAACATCATTGTTGAAGAGAGCCATGTCCATCAGAATTAATTGTCATATAGTACTGTTGTTGCGGTGTATAATGATCTCCTGGTTCTGCTCATTTCACTCAGCATCAGTTCATGTAAGTCTCCCCAGACCTCTCTGAAATCATCTTGCTGGTCATTTCTTACAGAACAATAATATTCCATAATGTTCATATACCATAATTTATTCAGCCATTCTCCAATTGAAGGGCATCTATTCAATTTCCAGTTTCTAGCTACTACAAAAAGGGCTGCCACAAACGTTCTTGCACATGTGGGGCCTTTTCCTTTCCTTATGATTTCTTTGGGATATAAGCCCAATAGAAATGCTGCTGGGTCAAAGGGTATGCACAGTTTGATAACTTTTTGAGCATAGCTCCAAATTGTTCTCCAGAATGGCTGTATCCGTTCACAGCTCCACCAACAATGCATCAGTGTCCCAGCCCTCCCACAACCCCTCCAACATTCATCATTAACTTTTCCTGTCATTTTAGCCAATCTGACAGGTGTGAAGTGGTACCTCAGGGTTGTCTTGATTTGCATTTCTCTGATCAACAGTGATTTGGAGCACCTTTTCATATGACTATAAATAGTTTTAATTTCATTCTCTGAAAATTCTGTTCATATCCTTTGACCATTTATTGATTGGAGAATGGCTTGAATTTTTATAAATATGAGACAGTTCTCTATATATTTTTGAGATGAGACCTTTATCAGAACCCTTGAATGTAAAGATGATTTCCCAATTTATTACTTCCCTCCTAATCTTGTCTGCATTGATTTTGTTTGTACAAAAACTTTTTAACTTAATATAGTCAAAGTTATCTATCTGGTTTTCAATTAAGAGTTCCAGTTCTTCTTTGGACATAAATTTATTCCATCTCCAAAGGTCTGAGAGGTGAACTATATTACATTCCTCTAATTTACTTATAGTATCACTCTTTATATCCAGATCATGAACCCATTTAGATCTTATCTTGGTATGTGGTGTTAGATGTGGGTCAAGCCCTAATTTCTTCCACACTAGTTTCCAGTTTTCCCAGCAGTTTTAGTCAAATAGTGAATACTTATCCCAAAAGCTGGGGTCTTTGGGTTTATCAAAAACCAAATTGCTATAGTTATTGCCTAGTTTGTCTTGTGATTCTATCCTATTCCACTGATCGACTACTCTATTTCTTAGCCAGTACCAAATGGTTTTGATGACCGCTCCTTTATAATATAGTTTTAGATCTGGTACAGCAAGTCCACCATCGTCAGCCTTTTTTTTCATTAATCCCCTTGAAATTCTTGACCTTTTGTTTTTCCAAATGAACTTTGCTACTATTTTTTCTAGATCTGTAAGATAATTTCTTGGGAGTTTGATTGGTATGGCACTAAATAAGTAAATTAGTTTGGGTAGTATTGTCATTTTTATTATATTCGCTCGTCCTACCCATGAGCATTTTAAGTTTTTCCAATTGACTAGGTCTGATTTGATTTGTGTGGAAAGTGTTTTGTAATTTAGTTCATATAGTTCCTGACTATCCCTTGGCAGATAAATTCCCAAATATTTTATACTATCAACAGTTATTTTGAATGGAATTTCTTTTTGTATCTCTTGCTGCTGAACTTTATTGATAATATATAAAAATGCTGATGATTTATGTGGATTTATTTTGTATCCTGCCACTTTGCTAAAGTTGTGAATTGTTTCTGGTAGTTTTTTAGTTGAGTCTCTAGGGTTCTCTAAGTATACCATCATGTCATCTGCAAAGAGTGATAATTTGGTTTCTTCACTACCTACTCTGATTCCTTTTATCTCTTTTTCTTCTCTTATTGCTGAAGCTAACATTTCTAATACAATATTAAATAGTAATGGTGACAGTGGGCAGCCTTGTTTCACTCCTGATCTGATTGGGAATGGTTCTAGTTTGACTCCATTACATATGATGCTTGCTGAAGGTTTTAAGTAGATACTACTTATCATTTTAAGGAAAAGCCCATTTATTCCTATACTCTCCAGTGTTTTTAATAGGAATGGGTGTTGGATTTTATCAAAGGCTTTTTCTGTATCTATGGAGATAATCATATGGTTTTTATTAATTTGGTTATTAATATAATTGATTATGCTAATACTTTTCCTAATATTGAACCAGCCCTGCATTCCTGGTATAAATCCTACTTGGTCATGATGTATTATCCTGGGGATGACTTTCTGTAAACTTGTTGCTAAAATCTTATTTAAAATTTTTGCATCAATATTCATTAGGGAAATGGGTCTATAGTTTTCTTTCTCAGTTTTCTCCCTACCTGGTTTAGCTATCAGCACCATATCTGTGTCATAGAAGGAATTTGGTAGTACACCTTCTTTCCCTATTTTTTCGAATAGTTTATATAGTATTGGGATTAATTGTTCTTTGAATGTTTGGTAAAATTCACATGTAAATCCATCTGGTCCTGGAGATTTTTTCTTAGGGAGTTGATTAATAGCTTGTTCTATTTCTTTTTCCGAAATAGGGCTATTTAAATAATTTATTTCCTCCTCTGTTAATCTGGGCAATCTATATTTTTGTAGATATTCCTCCATTTCATTTACATTATCAAATTTATTGGCATAAAGTTGGGCAAAGAAACTCCTAATTATTACTCTAATTTCCTCTTCATTGGAGGAAAGTTCTCCCTTATCATTTTTGAGACTAATAATTTGATTTTCCTCTTTCTTTTTTCTAATCAAATTAACTAAAGGCTTATCTATTTTGTTGGTTTTTTCATAAAACCAACTCTTACTTTAATTCAATAGTTTTCTTATTTTCAATTTTATTGATCTCCCCTTTAATTTTCAGAATTTCCAATTTGGTATTTAATTGAGGGTTTTTAATTTGGTCTTTTTCTAGCTTTTTTAATTGTAAGCCCAGTTCATTAATCTTCTCCTTCTCTGTTTTACGCAAGTAAGCATCTAGAGATATAAAATTACCCCTTATAACCGCTTTAGCCGAGTCCCACAAATTTTGGTATGTTGTCTCATTGTTGTCATTCTCCTGGATGAAATTTTCGATTGTGTCTGTAATTTGCTCTTTCACCCATTCGTTCTTCAGGATTAGATTATTTAATTTCCAAATAATTTGTGGTCTATTTTCTCCTGGCCTTATATTACATGGGAGTTTTATTGCATCATGATCTGAAAAGGATGCATTTACTATTTCTGCTTTTCTGCATTTGATTTTGAGGTTTTTATGCCCTAACACATGATCAATTTTTGTATAAGTTCCATGAACCCCTGAGAAAAAAGTATACTCCCTTCTATCACCATTCAATTTCCTCCAGAGATCTATCATACCTAACTTTTCTAGCCTTTTGTTAACCTCCCTAGCTTCTTTCTTATTTATTTTGGAATTTGATTTATCTAATTCTGAGAGAGCAAGGTTGAGATCTCCCACTAGTATAGTATTACTGTCTATTTCTCCTTGCATCTCTCTTAACTTCTCCTCTAGGAATTTGGATGCTATTCCACTTGGTGCATATATGTTAAGTATTGATACTGCTTCATTGTCTATGGAACCCTTTAGTAAAATGTAGTTTCCTTCCTTATCTCTTTTAATTAGATCTATTTTTGTTTTTACTTGATCCGAGATAAGGATTGCTACCCCTGCCTTTCTTTGTTCACCTGAAGCATAGAAGATTCTGCTCCAGCCCTTTACCTTCACTCTGTATGTATCTCTATGTTTTAGATGTGTTTCTTGTAAACAACATATTGTAGGATTCTGGCTTTTAATCCAGTCTGCTACCCGCTTCCGTTTTATGGGAGAGTTCATCCCATTCACATTCACAGTTAAAATAACTATATCTGTATTCCCTGCCATCTTATTTACCCAGAGTTATGATTATCTCTTCCCTTTCCCCTCTCTCCCTTCCCCCTCCCCAGTACTTTGCTCTTGAGGACCACCTCCCACCAATAATCCTCCTCCCTTTATAGTCCCTCCCTCCCCTTTATACCTTTCCCCTAATCCTTCAATTAGTTTATCCCTTTCCTTTTCTCCCCTCCCTCCTACCTTCCCACAAGGAGGGTCAGTGCTTTCTTTGAAGCCAAATGTGTCTGATATACTCTCTTAGAGTCCAATCTAATGAGAGTAAAGTTTACACAATACTCATCACCCTCCCTTCTTTCCCTCAATTATATTAGATCTTCTATGTCTCTTTATGAGATTTTGCCTTATTTTACCTTCTTTATTTTTACTTTATTTTGCCTCCTTTTCCCCCCTCTCCCCTTTTTCTTTTTCAGTATGGTATCCCTTCCACATCTATTTTCTTTTCCATGATTATCAAAGAAAAATCAAATTATACTGCCATTCTTTAAAGGATACCTATAGTAGGAATACAGTTCTCAAGAGATTTCCTTTTTACCTTTTTATGTTTCTCTCGAGTTCTCTATTTGGAGGTCAAATTTTTTGTTCAGATCAGGTCTTTTCATTAGAAATAGGTGAAATTCTCCTGTATCATTGAATGACCATCTTCTTCCCTGGAAGATGATGCTCATTCTAGCTGGATAACTTATTCTTGGCTGTAATCCGAGTTCTTTTGCCTTTCGGAATATCTGGTTCCAGGCCCTTCGATCCTTCAATGTGGAAGCTGACAGATCCTGTGTAATTCTAATGACAGTTCCTCAGTATTTGAACTGTTTCTTTCTAGCTGCTTGCAATATCTTTTCCTTGGTGCGATAGTCCTGAAATTTGGCCACGATATTCCTTGGGGTTTTAATTTTGGGGTCTCTTTCAGGAGGTGATCGGTGAATCCTTTCAATGCCAATTTTGCCTTCTGATTCTAAAACAACAGGGCAATTCTCTTTCATGATTTCCTGGAAGATAGCATCCAGGTTCTTTTTCTCATCGTGGCTTTCAGGGAGTCCGATAATCCTTAAATTGTCTCTCCTGGATCTGTTTTCCAAGTCATTTGTTTTTCCTAGGAGATATTTCATATTTTCTTCTATTTTTTCATTTTTTTTGTTTTTGTTTAACTGATTCTTGAAGTCTTATTGAGTCATTTACTTCTATTTGTTCAATTTTAATTTTTAAAGTATTATTTCCTTCAGTTATCTTTTTTAGTTCCTTTTGTAGCTGGCCAATTGAATTTCTTGATTCAATGCATTCTTTTTCCATTTTGCCAGCTTTATTTTTCAGTGAATTGTTGTCTTTTTCCAATTCACCAATTTTGTTTTTCAGTGAATTGTTGTCTTTTTCCAATTCACCAATTTTG
>JAJPUD010000872.1:178141-209160 GCA_023553655.1 Myrmecobius fasciatus
TACACATACACATACACATACACATACACATACACATACACATACACGCGTGGTTGTACCATACACTCCCTATCAGATTTGACATTGGGTGACTGAATAGACTGACATGTTATTGGTCTCTGAGCAGCAGAGACCCTGTCAGTATAGTGAGATTCCTAAGAATTCTATGGAAAATAAATGGAATGTGTTTTCCTAGAGGATCAGAATTGTAATAGACCTAAAAAGGAATGGAATGGAACCCTTAGATATAATAAAGAATCCATCCTAGAATGCTCCCTACCAAAGGAGTCATCTACTTTTTGAAGATTTCCATTGTGTATGTGTGTGTGTGTGTTTGTATATATGTGTATATCCATGTGTCAGTGCCATAGCTATAGTTCCCATTGCTTTCTTTATTTTTTCTACAAAAACCTTCATTAAATGAATAGCAGCTTCAATGAGAATGAAGAGATTGGTACTCAGTAGGAATAGCTGAGTTTTTTACAATCTGGACTTGGTGTTGAGTGGACAGAGGAGAAAATGAAAAGCTTACTCCCTCCCATGTACCAGGCTGATGAGCTGAGATATGAAAGCTTTCAGAGGAAGAAAAACACCAACAACCACATAGCCTGTGATGTCAGCCCAGTCATTCTGATTTTCGATAGAAGAAATATGCTTTCTTCATGGGATATTGTGTTTTCAGTGAGTCTCGTAATGAAATTTTGAGAAACTCATTGATGCTAGCCCAAATTTTAGCTGGGTTGCCTATTATCAAAATTGATCACACCTGCATGATGCATTCTAAGTTATGGGTCCAGGAGATGATAAATCTCAGAAATTTGCATCGAGTAAAATGTTTGAGGAGATGGCTTTGTAGTCTTAAAGATTAGCTGATTTTGGGATTGGCTGCTACAGTACCCCAAAATAAAGATAAATTCCACAAAATGCATGTGTACCTCGAGGGAAGTGTTTGAAATGATAAACTCTTTTTTTGTACTGCTTGCAAGCATTTACTTCTAATCATTTAGTACCACTGACTATTTGAAATAAGAAGTACCTGCAGGGAAGAGCGATTGAGAGGGGGGAGTGGAAAGGCCCAGGGAGCCTTTTTTATTCATCTTCTTTCCTTTTCCTGTGTTTTCATGTGTGGGATGAGAGAGGGGCAAGCAAATAGCAACAAAGCAGGAAAATAGAAGAGAGGGGAAGGAAGGAGTAGAGATTTTTTAAAAGAAGGAAAGCAGAGAGAGAGTAGAGTTAGTAGCAGAAAAATTCATTTCAGTAACCATTTAGGAAACATTGAGTGTGAGCCCTTTAAGCTGAGATCAGGGGTCCAAAGAGTTGGGGAGGGAGAGAAAAAATGGTTCCAATTCTAGCTGACACTCCTCCTCAGGTTTAAGAAAGCCCCTTCCCCTCCCAGGACTTCAGATTCTTCATCTGTGAAATTAAGAATTAGGACAAGATAATGCTCATACTGTAGTGTATTTTAGCTCCAGCAAGCTAGGATATGTCATTATATAGACAGGTTTTATACTATATAATGTCTCTATCAGCAACAATTTATTTAGCCTTTTTAAGTGTGAGAAGAAAAGAACAAAGAACAAGAATGGAGGAGGGGAATAATGAATTAAATGGATGGAAAAAACACTTATTAAACACTTAATGTTTCCCAGATACTGTGTTATAGTCTGGAGATATGAATACAAGCAAGAAAAATGATTCTTGCCTCAATGGGGGGGGAAGACAATAAATATTAGGGAAATTCTGACCAGGAAGGAATAAGTAATAAGATTGAATGGAGTAGAAAACTATCAAGCAAATGAGAGCCATGTACTTTCTCTGAAAGATGGTGGTGCTTTAATGATTCTTCTGAGAGAGAGATTTGGGAAGCAGGAGAGGGCACTATACCATCCTGTCTCCATATGCCCTGATGATTGTTTTGTAGGCCTAATACTGAACGAGAAAGTGAAAGTCAACCAAATCCCCAAATTACAGGGGTGGGTATGAACTTCAGTTACTGATGGAGGTAGAGAGTGGATTGTAATGGATACAAAACATGGAGTCTAATATGGAGGAAGTATAGAGGGTTTTGTTTGTGAATAATTTTTTTTTCTTTCCTATTCTTCACTGATGGGCAAAATTCAGACATAATCATCTTGTATCTTCTTTTTGAAAGTGTTTACTCAGCCTATCCTGGAGTTCCCAATGCTCCCATCCCTCCCCTCTGATCATTCACAGGCTCCAGTCTGACATACACTTAATATTCTCAATTTCAGAGCCACTTGAGAGAATTTCCCTCCAGAAACTACAACCACACTGTCCTAATCAGTTCTGTTCTTTAACATGAACATCTTCTTTGCAAAGATGCTGTAGGTGTGGATGGCACGTGCTGAAGTGGAAATGAACTGGGATTACTATCCCTTGAGAAAGATAAGGTGTGATTAACAAGGGATGTGAATAGTATGTTTTTTAAAAAACAAACAGGTCAGAATTTAAGCGTAGAAATGAGCCTTGCTTGTCAAATAAGCTTATAGAAGACAAGGAACAAGTTAGGAAGGCTACTTTAAGTCTTTTCTGCAGAACACCCTTTCTCTTGAGTGACAAATCTTAATCCTTGGAGATTGCAAGTAAGCATAAGTCATTGGGAGGCAACTCTAATGATAAAAGTGGATATTTAATTGGTTTATGATACTCTTGGACAAAAGCAAAGTAAGGGAAGTAGCATGGGGTGGTGTCCCGTCCACCGGGACTTTAGTAATTCGTGGGGGCGAGGAGGACCCGACCTGAAGGGAGAGAATAGGCGAGAGAGAGGAAGGAGACTACATGGCAGATGGAATAGTCTCGTTTATTGAAACAAAAGAGCTAGGGTTAAATAGGCCAATGCCGTTAGGGATGAGGAGTTGCAGGAATGTGGAGGTGGTCAGGCTGGTCCGATTGCAGATGGGGTTTAGGTAATTAGCGGAGAATGCAAGGACACGGGGGTTGGGCAGCAGGGTGAGGAGTGTAAGGACATGGGGGTCGAGTAACAGGGAGTGGAAGGCACGGATATGGTCCAGCAGTCTCAAGGTGTAGTTAATCACTCGATCTAAAGTTTATGCATAGGCCTGTGTTTTCTCATTCTCGGGCCCTGACAGGGTGGGTTGGCTTGAATCATGGTTTCATCACTACTCATTTGAAATTAAGCAATTTTTTTTGGGGGGGAGTGTTGAAGTAATTGGCCTTAAGTGACTTGCCTAGGGTCATACAGCTAGTAAGTATTAAGTATCTGAGGCTACATTTGAATTCTGATCCTCCCAACTTCAAGGCCCATGCTTTATCCACTGTGCCATCTAGCTGCCCCCCAATTTCTTTCACTCAGTTTCCTTATATGCAAAATAATCGAGTAAGATTAGCATTAGATAATTCAGATCTTATTTGTTGTAAATCTATCCTATAATAATATAGAATCATAGTCTGAACCAGGTGACACTTGGGTCCAACAGATTAATTTTGTAATTGCACCATAAGAAAGACATGTTCTGACAGCAATTTGTTTGAAGGAGATTTAGAGGGCTCAGTAGATTGAAAGTTTAATACGAGTTAATATGGCCATTGCTGTCAAGAAAACTAAGCCGATCCTCAGCTCTATAGATGAACAATTTAAATAGAATCTCTAGAACACAGAGTGAGAATTGCATTGTAAAGTGGCTTATTGAGACATCTGTGTACTTCATTTAGTTCATTTCCAGGCATTATGTAGAAGATGTAAATCATAATACATAGATATGCATACATACATGATTTAATTTTATTCATTTTAATCCTAAGATGTTTTTGGCTTCATATTATCACACAATACATTAGCTTTCTGTCCTTAGCTTAATATCATCATTTTTTATATATACATGACAGTCATGCTTTTATCCAAGTCATCAGCAAATAAATTGACCAGTATGGAGTTGAGCATGGATTCCTGTATATCCCCACTGAAGAGTTCCTTCTATGCCGATATCACTAGCATTTAAAAAATTAAGTTATATTTCAATTTAATTGATTTCCTGTATCATCCTTAGTGTGTTATTTTATTCATTGAGAAACATGGTGCTGAGAAGGGATCCATATTAAAAAAAAAAAAAACATTGAGAAGTTCCTGATGTAAATATTGTCTGTCTTTTCTTTGGATACAGCCGTTCAGCCATTTCCAGATCCACTTTAGTATATGATCATCTCCTCTGCATTTCTCCATCTTTTCTATGCATAACATGATCAACATTGGCAAAAGTTTTGATAACATGAGAGCAAAGTAGATGTCCTTCTCTAGGTGTAACAATGTAATAACCGTATAACAAAAAGAATTGAGATTAGTTTAGCATGACCTATTTTGAATGAAGCTATGTCAGATTTTTGAAATCCCATTTCACTTTCCAAGTATTCACAAACCATCGCTTTACTAGTGGATTTTAAAATCTTGTCATATTACAGTGTATAGACTTTAAGATATTATCCAAAATTCTTTGGAATCAATATTGTTTCCAACTTGAGGATACCCGCACTAGAGGCACCAGTCAATGTGTTTTTCATAGCATCTCTGATTGCTATTTCAAAACCATGCAAGGTGTTTTTGTTCTTAAAGTCCTCATGGAACCCGAGAGCAATATTTTTTTTTACTTTGAGAAATCTGTGTTTTGAAAATATATATGGGGGCTGCTAAATGGCAGTGAGTAGAGCACTGGGTCTGGAGTCAGTACAACCTGCGTTCAAATCCAGTCTCAGACACTTAACTAGTGTGTTTCTGGACATATCTCAGTGGTTCAGTATCCACAGCAATCCCAATAGACTTTGGACACTAAATGCCATCTGCATCCAAATAAAATAAAGAACTAGGGAGACTTGAGTATAAATCAACACACACTGTATTCATTGATTCTTTCTGTTTTTAAAAATCTCTCCCATAGGTTTTTCCCTTTTGCCTTGATTTTTTTTCTCCCAAAATCCATAAATGTGAAATTAAATAAATGAAATACATTCTAAAATAAATTTTAAAAGAATTGTCTTTCATTTTGCTTGTGTTTTACCCTCCGTGTTTAGCACAACACCTGGCATGCCGTAAATATTTCTCAAATGTTTTCACCTGTTTCCATTGCCATCAATTTGAACCCTACCAGTTGACATCTTTCCAAGAATATCAGTGGAGATTTTAGCCAGCTAATAGTTAGTAGGTTTTAAAAAGGGAGGAACAATAAGAACAGTTGATATAAAATTTCCCCAAAAAAATCTATGACAGAAATCTGTTACATGTGCATAGAAAATCCAGGGGAAAGTGTGCTCAAACTTAGAGGGTATTTCTACCAAAGAGGTATCTAAACTCTTGATCTCTCATTTTTTTTTCCTCATTTGTGGAGGTGCTCAAAAAGTTCTTCTTAATCACATTTCTTTATTGATTTTTTCTTTGTGGGATCATGAGTCTATATTCTATTTATCCTTAACTCCCATATTTTCATCAGCTAATTTTAGGAATACTGCTGCACAAGGATGGGAAATCAAACATCTCGGGCCTTTAAAGCTTGCCAAATCTTCATCTGGCCAAGAGGAAGATAAGTGAAGGTGAAGATTGAAGCTAAGACCTTTCCTCTCCACCTTCCCCAGGTGGTTCCCTCCTGAGGTTCAGCAGGTGGTGGTGGTTTCTTGGAAGTCCATGCTCCCTCAAATTCCATAAATATCTCCAGTTTTAGTTAACATGAACACTTATAGATCACCCCTGGTGTCTGAACATACAATTTCACTACAGTTGAAGACCTTTTTCAATTTAATCTAATGTATAGGATAAAGATTAGTTCTTTAACATCCTAATTCATATCCACCATCATGTGTATACATGTGTATATATGCACATGCATATATGTACATTCAATGTGAGACCATGAGATTAAGGGTATTTATATATATTACATTATTTATAAACATGATATACACATATATGTAAGATAAACACGTTTACCTCATTTGCCTTGCCTAAAATGCGTATAATCTTGATATAGGGTACAGCTTCTAGGAGAAAGACAGCAGTAATCCTGAGGCTCTTAGATCTTAAGGATGCTATTGTTCTAACAATCTGTTTGTCAATAATCCTAGTCTTTTGAGTTTATGAATACTATAGTATAGCCCTAGGAGGATTACTGACTGCCAAAAAACAATCTGTTGGTCAGTGATAGTAGCATTTCAGAGAGTAGTGCGATATAGACTACTCCTCAACTCCATCTCTAAAACATAAAATTCAATATTGAGATGCATATCAGACTACTACTCAGTTCTACCTCTAAGCCATAAAGTTAGCATAGCAGTGACATGAAAAACTGGATCTCTATCTTTTCCTATAAATTTTTCTTCTTGCTCTTGGTTCTTTGCTGCATCCTTTAGGAACTTAACCCACGTTTATTGATGTTATAATTATAATTAACTGTGCCCCTTGATTTGAAGATGAGTTCAAGCTTGCAAATTTTTTGAGACACCTCACGGCACAGGTCTACAAACCTAGCTTTTGGGGGGTTTCTCCTTTTGAATCTCAACAATTTCACTTTCCTCCTTTAGTTCACTACCTTCTGTGTAAAGAGCTAGATTTTAGTGGGGAAAAGACAATGGTAATGACTTTTTTAAATGAATTCAATGCCTGTGGAGAAGCAGGAAAATAGTTAATCACCTTTCTATTATTCTCTACTACCTCATCTTGGAATTTCCCAGTAAGTAGGGTCGCATTGTCTTGAAACATGACTTACCTTCTCTGGGCTACCCCTCACCCTTCTCCCATTCTTTGGCTGCTCCGTTTTGTGAAATGGCTCAGGCCTCCCTCCTTTCCTTCTCCTCTTGGTCATGTTCCTAACTTTTTGGAATTTTAATCCATGGCCCCCCACAAATGTCTTCTTCCCCCTTCATCCCTTCTTTAACATTCCTTTTTATGCATTATGTTCTCCCATTAGAATGTGAATTCTGCATCTTTCTTTTTGTTTGTATCCCCATCCTGGGTGCTGAGTACATAATAAGCAGTAATTAAATGCTTGTTTCCTTCCTATGTGAGCCTCTTGTTCTTTGTACACTATTTGTATTTGGTGATTGTTGGTAATAAAATAATAATTTCATTTAGAAAGCTGGTGGGTTTATTATCCAAAGATCAGCCTGACCAGCTGCTAAAGGGGGCCCGTTACTGGAGCCTCAGGTGTGGATTGTTTTGACCAGAGTAACTAGGGATAAGGCATGTCCTTCATGGAGGGCTGAGATCTGTACTGCCTAAGAGAAGACATACAGCCAAGAAATCAGCAGTCCCAAAACCAGCAGGTATTTTTGTTGTTGTTGGTGTTCCTTTTAAATAAAGAAAATATTTTACTTTTACTAAAGAGTTCACTTTCATAAATCACCAAACTTCTAAATTTCTCCCTGACGAAACAGAAATGTGTCTCCCATCCTATATGATGGCAACATGGGACAATACCCCTGTGCTGTATGACAGTAATACAGGATGCTCTCCCTTTGCTTTACGGTGTTGACATAAGATGCTGCCCCAATTCTGTATGAGGGTGATGAGAAATAAGACATGGCAGAGGAAGCTTTAAAGTCAGACAAGAACACCTCTACTTAGGTCCTGAATTAATGGTCATGCAATGAAACAGGAGAACCTTTACATGGTTCCAAGATACCTTCTACTTCTCAGTTCTGCTTCTCCCTGGGGATTTCTTTATTTTATTTTAAAAGATGAACAAGGCCAGTTTACAGAATATCCCTGAATCCCTTCCCACAAGAAACCCTACAGGTCCCTTGTTTCTGCTGTATTTTGATTAATTCCGGTCACGTGATCTTGGCAAATGGGCTTAACACCCATGGAAACAATATTGTATGCAGTGTATTCTAATGTTTGCTTAGAATTGACAAAAGAAATGAGCAGTGCATAACAAAACATTGATAAGCTCACAGCTTTTCTTTGACCCAATTTGCCCCCATATTTAGAGTTGAAATCTGGCTCTTGGCTTGTAGATATGTTGAGATGAGCAACAAACTCCTTCCCTCCATTTCCTCTCTTTTCCTCCTACATGTAGACAGAAGCTGTTTGAGCAATGCTCCCTGTTCAATGTCCCAGAACTAACAGAGCCACTTCCTGATGACTACTTCTGGACATAGCTCATCAAGCAGGTTGGGAGTAGGGCTGTAACTCATTGGCTGTCTTTGGCAAGATGAACTCACCACCATTCTACCCCACTATCTCTGACCCTCTGACTATTGTTTTCCATTTCAATTGCCCAAGAGGCAGCTGAGTGGTGCAGTAGGTAGAGCTCTGGGCCTGGAGTCGGAAAGACAACTTCAAATTCGGTCTTGAACATTTACTAGGTATGTGACCCTGGACAAAACACTGAAGCTCAGTTTCTTTAACTGTAACATGGGGATAATATCGTCCATCTTGTAGGATTGTTGTGAGGCTCAAATGAGATAATTTGAAAGCACTTAGGATTTGTTGCATAGTACTATATGCATTATTATTTTAATATATTATGATTATAATCAGTTGAATTATTTTTATATTACTTGGTCTTCTCAGCCTCTGGCTCTTGGCTTTTCAGCTCTGTGGGCTGATGCACACAGAATAGAGCTGTGTAAAATCCAATGGATTCTTGAGTTACCTATATCTCCTCTTCTCTTCTCCCCACATATTCACATTCCAGGGTCTAAGCTGGGGTTTATTGGCTCAAAACCCAGTTCTTTCCATTGTACTGTACTATCTCTCTCTATATAAATATATACTTATTTAACCGGAAGATATTTGTAAGAACCATAGTCTCTGAGACTGCTGGGATGACTGAAAGGGTGGGATGGCAACTGCCCCAGTTACCACTTGCTGCTCATCGGAAGTCTTCATTAATGGCTTTGGTCTCAATATGCAGGCTGGATTCCACTGGCCACGTAGGCTCTGTGGGCCCCTTCTCAGGCCATAATATGGAGCCATGCTACGGAGCAGGGGCTTGTGGACAAAGTTTTGTGTTTTTGACAGCACTAGTAGTCCTTGGACAGAGACCCTTGTCAGCCATTTCCCATACGTTTGACCTGATTAGACCCTATTTTTTTTTTAACCACAGCTGACTATTCTTCCTTAAAAGAATTATATGTGGGACTTGGTCAGAACTTGAGAAATATCCAGGTTTAATTAAACAAGCCATGCATTTTTTCAGGAGGGAACTGAATATTTATGATGCAGTTATATTTGGGAAAGAGTAAAGGATAAGCATGACAGAAGCCTAGGAACAGTTTCCAAAAACGTGAGAGACAATTAATGATATTAAAAATTATTAATTTTAATCAAAAGCCAAATTCTTGTTTTTCTCCCCCTCCTCCATCTTTTCCCAAATTACCTGTGGGTTTACTTTTAATGTAGGATGAAATCTGTCAATTTAAAGTGAACTTTCAAGACTGACATCTGTCATGTCTTTACTCAAAAAGCTCCCATGATTCTCAAATTTCTCTAGAATAAAATACAAATTCTTTTGTTTAATGTTTAAAGACCTTTGTAATCTGGGTACAATGTAAAATCATTCCAGCATAATTAAACAAGTCTCCCTTGCACATGTGACATTTTACCCAAGATGTGGTATTTACCCTTATGTGGTATTTCTTCTCCTACCTCCATGTCTAAGATGTTCTCCTTTCTAACATTATACCTCTTGGTGCCCATTGTCTCTTTCTTTGGCTTTAGTTCAAGAACCACCTCCTTGGAGAAACTTTTTCTCCCCTAATTCTGCTACTCATATGTGTTCCTTTGAAATCACTTTGCATTTATTTTTATTTAAAAAAATTAAATTTATTCATTTGTGCACCTGTGGCTCCACCTGCCTCCCATAATAGAAGCTCCTGGGAGTGAAGAGACTGTTCTGTTCCCTTTTTGTCTTTGTCTCTAGCTCCTGGCACATAGTATCACTTAATAAAAATTTGTTGAATAGAATTGCATCGATTTCTTGCCAATTGTTGCAAGTTTAAATTACTCAGTGTGCTTTCAAAGGCCTTGAGTAGTCTTGGCTCACCCTTCCAACCCAACGCTGCCTCCCCTTACTCTGTACTACACCCTCCAATTCATTCTTCCCCACACTTGCCATGCTCACTCACTGCTCCTAGAACCTGAAGATGTCCTTTGGGGGACTCCCTGAGAACTAAAATTCTATCCTCACCAAGCTATACTTGTTGAACTATTCTAAGATCTTTCTACCCTAAAAACAGACTGTCCAAGCCAAGGTGACCCACTAAGGTAATATCATCTGTGTCCATTTTACAGTTGAGGAAACAGAAGTCGAGTGAGGAATAAGGATTTATCCCAGATCAAACCAGAGAGCTAGTTGATCAGAAACAAAGATCAGGTGCTATAAGTTCAAATCCATCTTATTCCTCAAACATTCACACCTCATTCCCCATTCAGTCAACAAATATTTATCACCTGCGGTGTGCAGGACCCTGGATTTGCAGGGGACACTAAAGTGGTTAAGTCAGAGTCTCTGTTCTCAATGATCTTTTAATTCATTGGGGGAAAGAATATATGCACAGATATTGATAAAAGAAAGGTGATGGACTCCGGGAAAACTTCCAAGTCTGCTCATTCTTAAAACATGAAAAATCTGAGCTACATTTTCATTATGCATACATATGTACATATTTATATTCTCTGTGTGTGTGTGTATATATGTGTGTATATATATAAAGCATTTATACATGTATAATAATTTTAAATAATAATTAACTATTTATTTTTTATTAGACATAATTAATAACAATATAAAAATCATAAACATATGACTTAAAATATTAAAAAAATTAAATATAAACACATACTTTTCCCCCTGCTCCTGAACATTGGTATTTGATACATACTGTATGATACTGTGTCAGAATTTGAGAGCTTCTCTATAAATGATCACCTTTTCCCATAACTAGCCCCTGTCACACTGCTTCCTCCACCCCCGATTGTAAGTAGACAAATTCTTACAATCCAGAGGTAGTGAGCACTTTGGGTCAGAAGCAGGGATGAGAGGGATGGTAGATGAGAACAAGGAGAGAAGTACTCATCATTAATTTATTGTTTTTCTACAAGGTCTCTACGATAGCAATGTGTGTTCTCGCCTGAGACTTCAAACCCAACAGCTGAGCCTTCTTTGTTATTACTCAGTTGGTACCTATGGGTTTCCTTATAGGGTTAAGTATTTACTTAAAGGATTTCTGGCTCAGTAAATAGGGGATTTCTCAGGGACTCATTCTCTCTAAATTCCAGAGAAGTTGAGGTAAGGAATGTGTTACTCTTTCTCCCCACCCCCTCCTCTTCTCCTGCAAGGACTTGAAAATAGAAGCCCTTGATTTCTTAGAATCAGAGTCAGGGACTGGCCAGAGTGGGGAGTTCATCTTTATTTACTCACTTCCTTTTGGGTGATCTGATTCATTTTTTGTAAGCCTTCATGCTTTTGTTGTACCCTTTCCCATTAATGACCATATTACTATCCTGGTCAAAGTTATTTTATACTTCCTAGTAATAGAGGACCAATGTCCAGCTCTCTAGCCTGATATTCATTATCCTCTCCTGTTGGGGTAATATATTGTATATCATTAGGCACCTTACCACCTAGGCCAGTGAAACTCCTTACTACTGCCTCATTGTTCCTTCTATCTCATTCAGTCCTTTCATTATTGACAGTTGCCTGCTCCCTAATCTGGAATATCACCTGGCCCAATCATAGCCCCTAGAAATCCTTTTTTTTTTCCTTCAAAGCCCCATGCAATGGCTATCTCTTTCTTGAAGCTCTCCCTGAAAAGCCCAGCTTTTCTCTTCCTCCTCAAAATTCCCATTTGTCTAAATTGTTCACTGGGCTCTTTCACAGGTATAAAAAACTCCACGAGAGGGAAGAATGTGCTTTTGTTTTATCATCATCTCATTCTGAGCACAGGGCCAAGGATAATAAAAATAGCTCACATTTCTATTAGTCTTTTAGATTTGCAAAATACTCTGTATATATGAATATCTTTATTTTATGTATATCTGTGTAGGTATATGTATATATACAACAAAAAGGTGGTACAGTAGAGCACTGGGATTGCAACCAGGAAGATTCAGCTTCATAAGTTCGAATCCAACTTGAGAAATTCATTACCTGTGTTGACCTGGATGTCTGTCTGTCTATATCTTTCTATGTCTGTTTGTCTTTCCATCATAAATGTCTCATTTCACCTTCTTGCCAATCTTCTATAGTCTTACTATAGTAAGTACTACTGTTGTCTCTATAGCCACAGAAACCAAAGAATTTAGTTAAAATAAGTGAGTTAGATTTAAAATATGTTAAGGTTCCATAAAATATGTTTCCATGACTTTCTCAAGTAGCTATCCAGACTGGGGCCAACATTGAGTGCTCTCCTTCCTTTGTTACATTTTAACCTCATGAGCCTCAAATACTTTGGATATAAAACAAGTAGGTTCTTTTGATTGCAAATATTGAGTCTTTTGTCTAGCCCATGCTGAATAAAGTAGCCACCCTATTTTTTTTGTGGAACATAAAATAATAATCTTTGATAAGATGCTGTCTCATGGTGCTATCTAGAGTTTCACATATTGGTTCCCTCTCTCTCCTTTTCCCCCACACAGTCATTTTCTAAGTTTTATTGACTCTGGTTTTGTGATCTTCTCTTTCCCATGGAAGGAGTCTGTCTTCAAGGAATACACCTTCTATTAGAAAATAGGTTCTGATTTTATTTTTTAGTATCTGTACAGTTTATACATTGAGCATGTAAGTCTAGTGATGATCCTAATACAATCTTCTTGGACAGAACTGCTCACAGCATTTGAGCAGGGAGGTGCCAATTCCAATTTTCCCAGTAAGATGAAAGACCACTAAGTCTTCCCATTTGTAAAAGTGTATGGAACATACAGGAAGGACTAGAGCATCTGTGTGAGGTTTGCTGAGACCTTTTCAGGGCTGCTCATCCGCCTTCACCCCACTCTCAATGATTCCAAAAAGCTGTAGCATGTGGGGTAGCCACCCCCAATAAACTGTCAGGCTAAATGAGGTGCATGGTAATCCATAGATCTCAGATTCATCAGTGGGTTAGGGGGATGTCTACTACAAGCATATGACACTCTAAGGGTGTACAAATTTAATAAAAACGAATGCAATTGTACCAATATTTATTGGCACTAAGTGTCTGAAAGCCAATGGAAACCAAAAGGTTGATATGTGGTAGGAAAGGATGTCAAAGTAATACACCGGGATCGGCTAATGGGAGGTAGGAAAGCTCTGAAGGGTTGACTGAGAGCTTTAAGACTCCTTGGTGGGAGTCATCAATCTGAACTTTCAAAGTATAATTATGGTTAAGAGGTTCATGGGAAGAAGAATCAGTGAGGTCTTATCTATGGAGAAGTCTCAGTACAGGAACTCTAAGGACAGGCATGACCCATTCTTTTTGGAATGGAATAACAATCTTTCACTGGTGTTTCCTTTTACATTATATGAAGTACTCTGGCCTCCATTTTCCCTCTCTGGACAAGATTGAAGTATCTCCAGCTTGTGAGCCATTGGGAGTAAAACAGATGAATAATCACAATAATGGTGACTGTTTTTTCTAATTGCTTAGTCTATGGCCTTCTCTTCAACTCTTCACTGTCCATGCTCTCTCTCAATAACTGAGTAAATTGTTCAAGCTCAATTCCAGCCATTCACTAGCATCTGTGCCCTCCTCCGTCTTCCTGGGACCCCAGCCAAGCACAGGTTTTTCTCATTGCCCATCTGCTTGGATTCCCCTAGTACCTTCCACTTACTCTTCCCTCCAATTCAGTCTTCCTGCCACTGCTGCACTAACTTTTCTTATGTAATGATCAAATCGTGCCATTTTGGCCAAAACCTTGTAGTGCTTTGCCTTATGGTTCCCAAGTAAATATTAAACCATTTTGTTTGATATTCGAGACCCCCCTAAAATCTGGTGCTAACATTTCTACACTTATTTCATAATACTTCCCGCTTCCTACTCAACCTACCATCAAAATAGAACTACTTTACAGTTGAAACAATGAAGTAAATAGTTGAGTTGGAATCTGGAAGACCTGGATTCATAACCTGCCTCAAAACTGGAAATATAGGTGAGTCGGGTAATCTTGCTTAACCCCTCCATCCCTCAATTTCCTTACCTGGCTGACAGTTTCTGTGATGAAAATAGATATCAAATGCTTTGAAAACCTTAAGCTACTTTCAATCATTCAATCAGTGAATATTTTCTCTACCTATCTCCATGCCCACAATGTCTTCCTGGTCTCTCTTCCTTTTGCCCACCACTAGTTTCACTATTAGGGCCTTTCTCCTAAAATATCCTCTATTTACATGGTCTCTCTCTCATATAGATTTAGCTATTTGTATGTTATTTACCCTATCAGATTGAGCTCCCTATAGTAGGGATCATAATTTTTTTTGCTATATATAGTATATAGAACATAAGTACTTAATAAATGATTGTTGACTCTTTATGACAGGTGTGTTCAAGAAATCTGAGGGCAGATGTGAACTATTATCTTCCATTACCCTTATCCTCTTTGCCTGTAAGCCTTTTCTCAGTTCATTCTCCTGCCTAGCATGTTCCCCCCCCCCCATTCTCTTTTTTATGGCATTCTTATCATTTAAAAAAAAACATAAATCGGGGCAGCTAGGTGGTGCAGTGGATAGAGTACCAGCCCTGAAGTCAGGAGGACCTGAGTTCAAATGTGATCTCAGACACTTAACATTCCCTAGCTGTGTGACCCTGGGCAAGTCACTTAACCTCAATTGCCTCATCAAAAAAGCACAAAAAAAAAAAAAAAACAAATCAAATGATGCTTCCTTTGTAAAGACTTCTTGGCTCCTCAAACCTCACAGACTCAGGCTTATATCTATGAAATAATCATGAATTTTTCTGGATTATAGTTGTATGTGCCTCCTTTATATATGTGCCTTGATTGTGAACTCAATGAGGGGAGGGTTCCCGGTAATCATCCTAGGTAAAGCTTAGTAAGTCTTTTAAGTTGAACATGATGGTGCTGTTCTTGAAAACACATCTTCAAGCTAGAATGATGTCATGCACAAATTTAGTGGATCCTTATAACAAACCTGTAAAAGATAATCATCATTAGGTTCCTTTTACAGAGAAACTGAAATTCAAAGAGCTTTAGCAACTTGGCTACATATGCATAAATAATCTTCAACATTCACCCTTGCAAAAAATTTTATTCCAAATTTTTCCCTCCTTCCCCCACCTCATCCCCTAGATGGTAAGTAATATGATCCATATTAAACATGTGCAAGTCTTTTATACATATTAACACAAATACCATGTTGCGAAAGAAAAATCAGATCAAAAAGAAAAAAAAATGAGAGAAAACGGAACACAAGCAAACAACAAAAGTTGAAAATGCTATTTTGTGAATCACACTCAATATCCATGGTCCTCTTTCTGGGTGCAGATGGCTCTCTGTCACAAGACCATTGGAACTAGCCTGAGTTACCTCACTGTTGAAGAGAGCCACATCTATCAGAATTGATCATCATGTAATATTGCCATATAGCATGATCTCTTGGTTCTGCTCATTTCACTCAGCATCAGTTCATGTAAGTATGTATCTCCAGACCTCTCTGAAAAGTTGCAATGTCATTAAGCACAGAGATGACCTCATGAGTTAAGGAGGCCCATTGATCCTCCATCCTTTTTGGTTAGAACTAAGTAGTGACAGAAGAAATAATTACCTATAGAGAGTTCTTGGATGCTGAAGTTCAGGGGAAAGTGGTCATGCTCATTTGACATTTCTGTATCCCATTTTTATTTTAAGGAAATTTAAATATCAGCTTCCCAAGATATATCAGAACTTACAATAATTTAAGTTACTGGAATCTTTAAGTCATTATGCCAGTGCAAATATAGAGAAATGTTTGAGACAATTTGTTGAAATTCACCAAGCTGAAGAGCAAACAAAGGAAACCTTTCTTATTAGTGGACGGGCTCCTCCAGTGGTGAAGTCTGTATGGTGTGTCAACATAGATCAGAGAAGAAAAAGGAGAAACGACAAGGAAAAAACTGAAGAAATGGAGAGATATCTGAAGTCCTTTGTGCTCAGTAGTGACTTGTTAATATTTGACTGGACATTGGCAGGTGGGCTAGTACATGTGGGTACATCAGCAGAGGACCAGTGTATAAAGACTGTCTTCTACATAAATGTAAGCATATAAATATATGAACTTACTAAATAGAAAGTATCAAGAGGCATGGGAGACACACAATTATAAGATTTCTGAGGTTTCATAAGGAAAGCAAAATTTCTGGACTATGAAGAATGGATAAAATTTGGTTCAGACAGTTCAGGCTCGGGGTACAGCATAAGCAAAGGTATGGAGATGGGGAAAGAGTACGAGACTTGATTTTCCATTGCATTTCCACAAACATATCAGGTACCTATTATGAACAGGGCGTCAGGCAGGAGAGAGGTCCATGTCAGCATCTATGCACAAGGTATTTGTAGCAATCTGTATAGCTAGGCTGGAGTCAGACAGATTTCTCCTTTATGAAGTATTCAAAAGATCCTTTTAATATCCATCAGCTTCTGTGGCTTCTGGTTCCTATTATTTTAAAGCAAAGAAACCTTATACAATATGTATAAGGGGATGTTGCCAGGCTGCTTTTAATTCTGGGTTTGTCTTTTTGCTCCATTGAAAAGATTTACTGTCCTGCTGGAGCGTATGTAAATGCAAGGAGATCCAGGCAGCAGATATAGCAGGGAGGGGAAGAGGAGGCAGGAATAGATAATACTGACACTAAGGTCTTTGCTACTCCTGGTGTCTGGAGCTTGGTGGGCTTTGAGCTCCAAGGCCTCTTGGCTTCCCCAAGAAGGGTTGAGACAGACGTGTGAAGTCCTGGGTAGGGGAAGTTGCATTCAGGCATAGAGAACCATCCCATCCCTGAGAACTGATTGCTTTGCCCTTGAAAAGATGTCCTGCCATGAGTTCCAGAGGGCAGAGGAGACAAGGTGGTAAGTATTTTAGGGATCCCTGCTAATCCCAAAGAGCAGAGGACTGCAGCCCCTGGCCTTCCATATTCAGCCAGCTGGGCTCTGGACAGCAGCAGAGCAGGGACTCAGGCTGAGAAGAGATGCCAGCTGTGTGTGGTACTACAAGGAGTCAGCTCTTAGGGAGAGTCAGATATGGACGGGGTACAGGAGGACTAGGGCACCTGGAATAACCACTGGGGCAACCCGAGCATCTGGGGAAAAGGGGAAAGTTAAGACCCTCTGCTTCCACAACTGAGTATACACATTCATGGGGGGGGGGGCACTGAGGATGGCAAGGTCCCGAGGAAAGCTAGTAAGGTTGCCCTGTATACCCTCTGAGGAAACCAGTGAGCCAGTGAATTGAGAGTGGTCCCACCTGGTGGTCAAAACCAGTGTTGCCAGGTGATTTGTTAAGTGTGTGACAGCCTACTTTTCTGTAGGTAGTGAAAGTAGTACAACAGACCCAACTATAACGCCCCCCCTTTCCTCCTTTGCTTTCTTCTTTCCCCCTTGCTTTCTTCTTTCCCCCCTTGCTTTCTTCTTTCCCCCCCTTGCTTTCTTCTTTCCCCCCCTTGCTTTCTTCTTTCCCCCCCTTGCTTTCTTCTTTCCCCCCCTTGCTTTCTTCTTTCCCCCCCTTGTTTCCTTCTTCAAAGAAGAAACCAAGAGTCACAGATGGGATATTAAATGAGTCTGCATTAGAACACAAAGTTTTCACTAGGGTCCCTCTGGGAGGGAGAGGAAAAAAGCTTTTCTGAAGCCACATGTGCATATGTACATACATAAATGCATTTGCACTTTCACATGCATACATATGTGTGTCCTTTCTGTGATACTCAGATACTCCCTCCATCTTTCAAAATAAGCCTTAAGCATCCTGACATAAAACCTACCTTTCCTGGCTCATAGGATTTCAGGCTCACAGAGATGCTCTGCATGCAGAAAGGTATGCATGGGTGGCCACACATACTTGTATATGTACAGACACACAAGCGTGTGACACAATTCCCCCCCCCCCAGTGCACACACTGAGAAGCCTTGATAACTGGTTCCTGAGCCAGGCCGCACAGCTGCTGTGACAGACGGGTCAGGCTCCATTTCAGTACTCCCTGGAGCTCACCCTAAGGAAGTGGGCATAGTATATTATTGGTGCCTGAAATTTCCCTGTTAGATATTCATCTTTGAATCTTGAAAGCTTGCTCTGTGGAAGGTTCTGAGGATGTAAAGATGAGAAATCGCACATTCCCTGCCCTTTGGGGACTGATGTGTACACTTAACATTTAATTCATTAAGACAGTCATATGGAATCTATTAAAACAATGACTTTTACATCCTCAGATTGGAGTCTTAGAATTATTTTCCTTCCAGCTGCCTCAGATCTTGCCTCTGAGCTCTTTAGGGTTTATAACTGATTCTTAAAGTGTTTCACTTCCCTGCCTCATCTCCCCAATTCAACAGAAAGTATATTGAGCTGGGACTCGGTGTGTCTTTCTCATGTTCCTTTTACTTACTTCTGGTGGCTAGCAATGGACTCTGAGAATAGAATCCCGTAATTCTAGAACGAAGAGGACCCTCAGCGAGCAAATACAACAAGGGGAACTGAACTAAAATTCCTTTGCAAGACACATAACCAGTATTTGCTTAACTAGCTTGTGCTTGAAGGCTCCCAGTTAAGGAACTCACCCTTCCTAATACAATATATCTTTAAACTTTGCTAAAGTTAGAAAATTTTCTGTATCTAAAATTTTCCATTCTTTAATTTCCACCCACCGTTTCTGGGTTCGGCTCCTGGTGGCAGGAAAAGTAAATCTCAACTTACTTTTAAAATTGAAATAAAGTCATGAAATGTTCGTGCATGGATTTGTACGCTGTACAAATGTACAAATAAGCACTAGACGGGATAATTGGAAATAATGAACAGAAGGAAAGCACGATTCTGAGGATTAAGAAGTCTTCTTATAGAGGATGGAATTTTACTTGTGACTAAAAGGAATTCTGGGGGAGATGAGGAAGAGGAGAATATTACAGGCATGAAGGTCCCCTAACAAATCCCCTTGAGTTGGAGATGAAATATTTTGTTTAAAGTCCACCAAGGGGGCCAATAACATGTATTACGTAGTATATGTATGAGGGAGAGACTGAGGAAGAGAGGGAGAGGTGTAATGTGTGCAAAGGCTAGAAAGTGGAGGCAGGTTATGAAGGACTTTGAATGCCAAACAGAAGATTCCTTCTTTGTTTTAGGATGTGATGAGAGTGGTAAAAGCTCTTTCCAGAATGCTCACTGCCATCATCATCATCCTCATCATGAGAGTAACTCATAGAATCCCTAAAGGTATCTATCTTTGTCCATATGTACTGTAATACCTATGACTTTATCCAACTCATTGATTAAAAACTGTCAAGGACGTCCCACTTAGAGATAAAACAAAACTAGAAAGAGTAGCTTAAAACATCAGATGACAGAATAAAGATTAAAAAAAAGATCTCAATGGGCCAGCTAATTGAGTTATAATGTGGTGCAGGAGAAATAATATTGCATTTGGAGTCAAAGAACATGGGCTCTAGTCCAGTTTTGATATTTAGTGTCAATGTGGCTCTGCAAAAGTAAGTTAATCACTTTGGGACCTCAGTTTCTCAACTGTAAAATATAGACATCAGTGTAGACATTTTATAAAATCCCATTCAGCTCTAGATCTGTAATCTGATGACTCTAAGGAAATGCAATTCAATAGTGATATATATGGATTCCTCCCAAGGGATTCAGAATCCCACAAGTAAAACGTAAAGGAGAAATGACTAGACAATGGGAAAAGTTCTGGAGATTTTAAAGAATCAAATCGTCGTGAAATGGTTGTGGTGTTGACAACAATCTACAGTATGACCATATAGCTGAAGAAGCCAATGCAATACCAAATTACTTGTATGTGTATTTGGAGGAAAAAAAAATAGAATTTTACTGAGGGGGAAAAAATCTCAAATTGCATTGCAGAGCACACAGTCTAGGATAAGGAAAGTGATATTTCCTTTGTACCTTAATGTGTTCACCACATATTTGGGATGTGTTATTAGCACTGAAACTTGTGGGGATAGAGGATAATAAGTCAATCAGTTATCCCATGTAATCTAAAAAATAGTAATATGGTACCTGATACTTTAACTGAGAGTACATTTCAATAAATCAGTCATTTAATTGACTATGAAAAAAAAATCCTTGGACTTGCTTAGATGAACTATAACGATGCCCAAAAGAAGTCTGTTCTGTTTTTTTGTTTTTTTGTTTTTTTTTTTTTGGTTTTTTTTTTTTTTTTTTTTTTTTTTTTTTTTTTTTTTTTGAAGATCTTAGTTATTCTTTATGGGGATTTAAAAATGTAAGATCTTTAGAGACTGAGATTTAATGCACAAGGCTGTTCAGGGAACACAATTTGATTCAGCAATAGAAAATATTTTTTGATTAAAAACTCTCATTTCTACCATTACTCCACAGGTTAGAATAGTGAGAGGTCACAAAATTCCGGTTCTTCTCTGACTTGTTGATTTTTAGTGAACATATATCTAGATTGATTGCTGGTAAAGGCTGATCATCTTTTGCTCTAAATATAACAGAGTTAGCCTTTCATAGACCTATTTTAGAAGAAGAGCTGGATAATGAGATATTAAACTAGCTTTAAAAATTCAGCTTGGTCAAGTGATGCTATTAAGATGAGCAAATTAGTCCCTTGAATGGATGAGGGAGCATCTTTATAACATGAAAGATGGCAGACCACATTTCTTCGTGACCTTGTGGTCAGCTCACTGAGTCAAGGAAGCAGCCGCAGAGTCTTATCGCTGGAAACCTGCTTATAATAGGACAAATAGAAAAGTCATAGATTTGAGAATTTTAGGAAGGAATATGTGGCTGAGACAATGCACAGGCAGAAGTGATTGCCGAAATGAAAGGAGCAGAGACTCTGGGAGTGACGCTTTGGGGGCTGATTGGAAAGGGGTTAGGATAATAGTCAAATCTCTAAAAGTAACCTCCAATCCCAATAAAGCCCTAAAGAAAAGTCTTTATCTACATTATCCTTTGACTTTTCTCATGAGAGTTTGAAACCTTATTTCTCTGGAAATGAAAAGGATGTTTGCCTTTTGTTGTTGTTGTTCAAATATTTGTTTTGCTTTTATGAATTGAGTGAAATGTCACCATTTTCTAACGGGCACATACCCATTAGAAATGCAATTAGAAGGAGACGATCGAAGAGGAAACATCCTTAGAGAATAAACATAAAGCTAAGGCTAAATAATTTTTTTGATAAGTGTGGAATATTAATGGGGGCTCAGAGCTAAGAAAGACATAAAGAGAATTGAACACTTTTGTTTTTGTTTTTGTTTTTTTTTTTTCTTCCTAGAGCAGAGAGGAAGAATTTATGTAGGGCTAAGTAAGAGTAAGTGTAGTAAGTGAGAAAAATAGAAGTAACTGAACTATAGCAATTGTCATTTTGTCCAATTAACGTTGATACATAAGCTTTGTAGATCATCTTCTTTGCCTAGGTATTTCCACAAAGGACATTTTAAGGCAGCAAAACACTAATATAAACTTTAAAAAAATCTAAAATAGCTGAATTGAGAATATTTATACAGGATGGTATAATGCAAAGAGCGTTGTGTTTTGAATCAAGGAACTTGTGTTTTAATCATATTTTTACTTCCTATCATAAAACATTGGGAGAATCATACTTTTTCGTATGTGATTCATAAAGTGAGGGTCCCCTAAGTTGCATTCTTAGAGGGTAGCTAACTGATATAGTGGATAGACTGCCAGGCTTGGAATCAGGAATACTCATTTTCTTGAGTTCAAACCTGGTCTGATACTTAATAGCTGTGTGTGTGACTGGCAAAGTCACTTAACCCCATTTCCTTCAGTTTGCTCATCTGTAAAATGAACTAGAGAAGGGAATAGACAAACACTTCAGCGTCTGAAGAAAAATCTAAATGGCTTTACAGATACTCAGACATGACTGAAATGATTGAACAATAACAACAAAATTGATTCTAATTCAAACTTTATAATTCTCTGCTCAAAAGTGCAACGAATAATCCAGTGCCAGAGAATAGATGACACAATCTTTTCTTTCTATAAGAAGCTAGGTGGCAGAGTATGGGTATGGAACCCTTTATCACATTTGATTGCTACTAGTTGATTTGATTAAACTGTGTTTTTTTTTTTTCTTTATTTTTTAAGGAGGTTTCTCTTGCAGATAGGTCAATTATTAGTCATGGAATTTGAAAAAAAAAGCTTTAAAAATTCTTTGGGACCAACTTTTGGTATCGAGAGTTCAGGGTAGCAGCAGGTTTATCCAAACAAGACATCAGGATAGTGCAATGTTGGCAAGGCCTCTCGTGTGAAATTCAAGTTGCATTTTATAAAATTGACACCCTTCCTTGTAATTAGGAATGAATCGAGCTAATCTTGTTAAGCATTCCTTCCTCAGAGGAAACTTTAGAAAAAAAAAGTGTTTGCTAAAATCACCAGGCCATTTGTTCCCTTTCCACATTTCAGAAAGGGGGAAAAAAGGTGGGGATTGTGAAATACTGCATTTCCCACCAATCAAGAGAATAGCAGTTTTTTAGGGGAAATCCTGCAGAGAAAGGTCCTGGGGAGTGGAAGTTCTGGGCATTCAAGAGCTTCCCATGTGGGCACAGAGAAGAAATTCAACTCCCTAAAACTTTGATAATCTGCCTGGAAGCCCACCGAATGCTCATTCAGTGAATGGTAATTTTTTTCTAATTAGCAAAATAATTAGGGCAACAAGAAAAAAGGCACAAAACGTACCCACATATAATTAGTTTTAAAGCAATCTCACAAAGTGCCAGAAGGGCCTGCTGATGGTGAATGTGGATTGGAAACAGGCATATGCTCAGGTCATGTTGGAGTGTGCTTATGAGAACTGCTGGAAAAACTCTGTATGTATATGGGGAGGGATTAGGGGGAAGGGTGATGACATTCTTTCCTTTTTCCTGCTAGAACTCTAAAATTCCTGCAAACCCAAAAAACTACCAGATTCTAAATGACCAAGTGGTAATTTAAGTTCAAGGTACCACTGGAGAACCATCAATAATTATCTCCCCAGTCAAAAACTTTATTTGTCTTTAAAAAAAATTGCCTGTAGATTTGCCTTAATAATTTTTGCCTGATTTATGAACTAGCTTTTTTCTAATGTTTGGACATTCATTAATTTGTTTGAACTATATTGCCTTGATATGTGTAGTCTAAATATCAATTGTCCCCATTTTACAATGAATAAGTTTCAAAAGAAGTTTCAATGTAGTGTGAGAGCTGAGCATCAAACTCGGGTCTTCTGGCTCAGAGAAAAGTCTCCCTACCAATTCATCATGATATATCTTTGACAGGTATTTAAAATAGCTCTCAAAACAAAACCACAGAGTAGGAGGGTACCAAGTAATCAATTTTTATTGAGCATATGCTATGTTTGAGGGTTGGAAAACAAAGACAGTAATCAAATATTCCTGTTCTCATGGATCTTCCAAATTCTTACCCAAAAAGTCATTGTTCATAAAAACTGAAAAATAAAATCAGTTTAACAGAATTAACCAATGAGTCAGAAAAAGTTTGACTTTAGTTGCACTCCTATACCCCCAAATGTGTAGAGAATTGGGGAAATTACCTTCTCACATATCTACTTTGAGACAAAAGCTATTTCATAGTATTCAATTTCTATTGTTTTTGATGCTTGTTTCTTATATTTCTGTAGTAATTGTGTATATTTTCTTGATTAGGTTTACTGCTTTTCTGTGTTCATTGTCTTCATTATTTTTTAAAATACAGCAATATACCATTATATTCCTGTGTCACAACTTGCTTTGTTATGCACTAAATGTTGCACATATCTCCCTCCACCCCAAGTTCTTTGCTTGTGCAGCATGATAATAGTGAAGACAACAAACTCTTTTCCATGGGGTAGCTTACTCTTCCCTTCTGCATTCAAGTTGGTAGGTTGGAAGGGAGGACTTATTAGATGAAATGGTCACACTCTATGATTTACTTTGATTCCTAGGGGGGTTACCCTAGTGTAGAAAAATAGTAATCTACTACTTTCTAAAAATGGTCGTTTGTGTTCATCACCTCCTTTTTTGGTGACATCCACTCAATCTCTAATCCCTTGTATCTGACTGCTACCATGAACATCATGCTAAAAAATTCTATGTCTAAGGTAAAAGATGAGTCAAATTTCTGTATCAGTGGAATTTCTTTAATCTTCATCTTCCTTTCTCTTTCTTTAGCATTTGAGCCCGTTGACTATGTCAAGAGGTTGGGAAGGTTAATGGAATCAAGATTTGGGTTCAAATTTAGATTTTGACAATCAGTAGCTGAAAGATTCTAGCCAATATGATTAGCTTTTCTTTGTCTCAATGTTCTCCCCTGTAAAAAAAAAGTAATGAAAATAATAATTCATATTTCGATAGCACTTGAGTGCTAGAATTCATTAAGTTCCAACTATGTCCAGTGCTAAGTGCTAAGGATATAAATGTAGCATGTGCTTTAATTGTTTCTTCTCTCTTTGACATACTCACCTTAATCTGCACTTCCATTTTAGCAAGTCTGGTGACTGTCAAAGGGAATGATCACAGTTCTCTACATCACTCAGATTTTTGAGAAATTCTTGTAGAAAAAAGATTCGTAACTGTATACTCTAGGTTACGAGCCCTCACTGGTGTGTTTCCCATTGCACAAATTAGAAAGGTGAGCTCTAACTCTTAATTAAGAATGTTTACTGAACAGGATAAATAATAAAAGTAATAACAAAGAACATGAACAATAAAACATTTCCCCTGTAAAATGAGAAAATATTCTCCAACACATTCATAGAAAATGGAGTGAAGGGGGAAAAGAGTAGGTACTCTATAAAGTACCTACTATGCTAACCTCTTTACAAGTATTGTCTCATTTGATTTTCACAATATCCCTAGAAGGAAAATGATCTAGTATCCCCATTTTATACTTGAGGAAAATTAGAGAAATAGAAATTAAGTAACTTTCTCAGAGTTAACCAGCTATAAAAAGTATCTGAGGTCACATTGTTACTCAGGTCTTCCTCAGTCTAAACTCGGTATTCTATTCACTGTGCCACCTATCTGCACAGTATCCACTATACACTAGGCATAGATTTATGTAGAGAGGTACTATGTAAAGAACTCATGTGGCTGTGATACATCATAACTCCAGATTCTGAATTTTGGTGCATTTTGCCTCTCAAGTGTGCATCACAATTCACTGATGGGGGGGTAGGTGGGTACATTTTCACTAGATGCTCCATTCTAGCTGCTTGGATCTCAACTATCAGGAATGCTATACTCTGCTGGACTAACACAAGGCCCCTTCACTGATATACTTCATCTCTGTCTCAGAGCAATAGGACAAAAATCACAATTATGTCATACTTATACCTTGAATAGACAACCTCCTTTTTTTTTTAATCTCTTTGTTTTAAAGCCCTAGGAATTTTCTTGAATTTCTAGCTTTTCCCTTCAAAGTCAGTCATGTGTAAATTAGATTTTGGAAAGCAGACATTTTGGCTGCGATTTTTCACCTCCTATTTCTCTCCTTTTTTCTTGTACTAATCTCCAAAACTTAAAATATAAACTCTTCTATCTAGCTATTAAAGTTCTCAAAATCCCAGCTCCAACATATCTTTCCAGCCTAATTATATTATTTCCCTTTTCTATGCCCTACAATCAAGCTAAACTCATTTTCCCTCCATTATTCACACATACCACTCCATTCTCCATCTTAACACCTTATTATTGGATGTCTCATGTGCCTACAATTCACTCCCTTCTCACCTCTGCCTTATAGAATCATTTTTTTGTTTCAAGATATAGTTTAAATATCACATTTTACAGCAAGTATTTCCCAGTCCCATTGCTCAAATGCAAATGTCCTCTCTCTAAATTTACTCTGTATTTATCTACTTGGCATTTATTTGTATTGATCCTGTATATTTATATAAAAGTACTTAATGGTTCACCTCCTAAGAATCAGTTCCTTTTTTTATTCTTTGTACTTTTTATCCCCAGTACCCGGCATAATACCTGATGCTAAGTAGGATTTAATAAATGCTATTTGACTGAAACTTACCTTCAACAAATTGCCATTTCCCTACGATAGGAGAACTGATTTTTCAGTGTTCCTCAATGGTTCTGATTTCTGCCCTCCTTACTGGTTGCTCAAGTTATCTATGGCTCTGACAGGTAAACAGGCTGTTTGGGATCTCTCAAATTGTAATGATTTTGACTACAGGATCAGATAGATGTGAGTGTTAAGGTCTAAACTTTTTGTGGATCCTCTTGCCTATATTCTCTACTGAGAGATGGATGCTTTAAGCTACAGCAGCTCAAGATGAGAGTCTATTGAGGGATAGATCATATCTGTGCAGAGTGCCAGTAAGATCCTCCTATCTTGTGAAGCTTTTTTTTTTTAAAGCATTATAATGAAGTTTGAATTGCAATATCAGTTCCTTTCTTACTTGGGGACTTTAGGGACAATTCACAAGTTCTAAAGTGCCACTGATTTTTTTTTTAAGAATTGCTTTCAACTCTGGTGCCTCCTCCACTGTATGAGCAACAGAGCCTGCTTGTCTGTGTCTACATGACTTATTGAACATCCTACATGTGATCCCTCTCATTGCTCCACAAAATGAGACTCTGGATGTGACAGCTAAGTCCATCTGTACCTGCAGCATCCAGGGATCTTTGAAGCTGGTCCAGTAAATACCTCCATATATGTAAGTCTACTTCTCCCTGATGTGCAAACTTCTGAGTACATGGATGAGTGGGAGATGCATGAGTATGGTACTATGCCATGAGGTACATAGCCACAGGGAAATGAAATATGGGGCTATTGCTAGAAATGAAGGTGAGAGAATAAATTTATGATGTGGAAGACAAGATAGAAATTTTGAAGTTAGTCCCTAAGGTTTCCTAAATAGATGTTACCAGAGTTCTTTTTAAAGAAATTGGCTGATCATTGGAGAATATTTTCCTTGTTGGGCACTGGTTACCTTAGATACTTCAGCGGAACATCGACCAACTTTCAGAACTGATCATTTTGTGATTTTCCTTTTGCTGTGTTATGTTAGCCTTGGGGGTCATTAAGCATGGCATTTTGGAAGCCTTAAATACCTTGTGAAAAAGAGTTATAAAATAATTCCTCCCATGCCTACTCACTTGGGAGACAGTGTAGGTCAAATGAGATGGGGCCTATAAACAGCTTGTTAATAGTCATGAGGAACATAAATAAATGAAGTTCTCATTATTGACTAGGTTAGTTGTTAGAAGGCTGGTATCAAGAGAAAGGAAGAGCTGACTTTGAGTCCTACCTCTACCACTCTTGAAATTATTTACCTTTTTATTCAATGTCCCAGGCAGCTAAGACCATAAATGAGAGACCAGGCTAATTTATGACTAGAGAGAATCTTCTCAAAGGGATGCACTATACACATGGAAACACATCTATGGTCCAAGGAGTTATACTTGTACATTGTGTGTGTGTGTGTGTGTATGGGTGTGCCCTCATGCAAAATTAGCAACATTGTGGTGTAGTGAAGGGAACAACTCAGTGGAAGTTGTTTAATCCCTGATTTTGAGTTTAATGCCATGAACCAAAACAAGCAATTTCTCAATTTATCTTTGTTAAATTTGGAATGATTCTTTGCAATCTATTTCTCATGGTTGGCGTAGAGAAAGTACTTTGGAAACCTTTAATATTAACACTAACGTTAACAGTACTACTGATATTAACACTAGTACTAACTGATATTTAATGCACTTTTAGGACTACAAGCATCTTTATTGTCATTTTCCCATCTTATTTTCAGATCAGATCAATGAGGTAGGTATTACAAATATCCCATTTTACAGAGTCAAAATTGAGGCCCAGAGAGGTTAAATAATTTGGCAGAATCACACAGCCCATCAGGGTCTGAAGCAGCCTTCCTCCAAGTCCAGTGCCCTCTTCACTGGAGATCAGTCCTACAAATGTTATAGAAGTAGAAGCTATTTTCACTTGTTCCCTTTGACATGTGGAAGAAGATTTGACTTGAAATCTATCACTGGGAAGGAAGAATGTATGAATAATCACTCAAATGTATGTACCTTGTAAGAGTTACAAAGCCATTTCCTTCTCCCACATGTGGAAGACTGATTCAACTCTCCCCATTGATTCTGAGAGAAGAGACAGTCTTTTAGCCACAGGGAATAAGTCCCAAAGCCAGGACTTAAATACGGGTCTTCTGACATCTTTAGGTCTGTCTTCACTTTTCCTTGATGCTTATAAACAGAACCCAAGTGCCTTAATAGAAAAAAAAATGGTACAGAATTTGCATGTTGGAACCTTGTTTGTAAAAGACCTTGGAGTATTTTTAGCCCCAGCCCCCCCCCAATAAAAAGGCTTTACACTGTGCTATGGATGATAGGATGGATGTTTTCTCTGAGAGATCTTGGTTTGAGCTGGCCTAATGCCTCATGTCAACCCGCTCACAGGACTGTATGTTCCTCTTGGACATACCAAGAGAATTATGGGAGACAGAGGCTTTGGGCATCCCAAACTGTTCTACAAATGTAAATTATGGGTGTTTTATTTAGTACTACTAACATTAAGATCTATATCAGCTTCAAAAATCAACAATTCTGGAAACAAGCATACAAGGAACATTGATTATATTATATCAATCTTGAAGGATACTCCTCTATGAGATGCTTGTGTGTAAGGAGTAAATTAGTTCAGCTGTATTCTGAGTACATTTCATTTATATTTTGAGACATAAACTTTCTCAATCTATAGGATCATTGTCTTCATTCATAAATTCTTTCCTTCCAAAACATATTCCTAGTTTTTGAAATTTCAAATAATTTTCTATTGTGTCATTCTAGTCAATTAGACTGATCAAGAATCTGTAAGTACCTGCTCTATTTAAGACTCCATGCAAAGAGTGTTTTGCTTTTTGGTGTTCAGGTCCTCAAGGTGATTATGATCTGCTTTAGGGACATGACACATTCATAGACTGATGCTTGAGAAATGGAGGGAAGCAAAGGAGAGATGAGGCAAAGTGTCCTGGGACAGTGTGAGAAGCCATTGTTATTGGGGTGGTTGATCTGAATGGCGGTCCTTTACCTCAAGTTTAGGGACCACCAAGACAAATAGAAAACAAATTGTGAATAATTCTAACTAATGGTCCATTTTTAGTGGATCAAGCAGGATACTTGTTCCAAAGGGAGATGTAGCAATATCCTCTCCCTACAGTTTGTATACTGTATGGGGAGAATTAAATCAAAGACTAACATGGAGACACGAGGGTAGATTGTCCAAGGGGGACCCTCGTGCCTTAACAGTGGCAGCCCTCAGGCTTTTTTATTGCTACTTCCATAAATCCTGACTCTGGACCTCTGACAGATTGTGCTCATATCAGGCTGTCTCAGTCCATCTGCCTTGAGATGGCTGGTCATACCTGACTCGTTTCCTTGACATCTCTGTGTGACCACCTCATTCCCTATGGACTCTGGTGGCTGTACTGAATTGGTGAGGCCTCTGACAGCAAAGATAAGCTGGTCTTCCCAATTGCCTCTTGAGCCTTCTTCAAGGAGATGAGTCCTGCTTAGCTTCACTAGTTCCCATTTGTGCCAGCAAAGATGAATTTTGAAGCAAAAATCTTCAACGTACTTATAAAATACCCAATAATTCAACTTTACCTCTAACCTTAGGAGAAAGAGAAAGTCAAAAAGCTGGGGTTTGCTTCCCTTTCCACTGTGACATTGGAGAACTGAATGGATTTCTCTGGGGTTCAAGTGATAGAATATTCATGAAAATGTTAGTGTAACAACAAAGTCAGAGAGTCCAAGATTTATCCTTTATCCCTTCTAGAACCATGAGAGTGGCCAGGAGGGAGCTATCTGAGTTCAACTGACTTGATTTGATTCACTTTACTTACAGTCAATCAATTCAGTTCAGCGAATATTTAATATTTTGCTGTATTCAAGTTGTTACTATTTGTCTTTCATTCTCAAAGACCACCATGACTTTGGGAAGGTGTTGCCATGACTTGTAAGTGAGGGATATGCAAAGGCACCAACCTCGCTCTCCCTTCTGGAGCCCTCTGGGTCTAGTGGCAAGATATATAGTGGTCATGATGGGCAGAGCACTCAGGATACAAAGACAAAACTAAAAATAACCTTGGACCTCAGGTAGCTTATGTTCCACTATTCTTATACGAAGTAGTCATTCAAATATTCATAGCACCCATTTTCAGGGTACTTTGTTTTTTAGCCCTCTTCCTCCCCTGACTCAGAAGGAAGTATTCCATTTTACAGATGAAAAAAAACTGATGTCCTTAGAGATAGTCTTTGCTGAAGACTAAACAATGAATTAGATTTAAAAAAATTACAAATTCACAGGTTGTAAGTTTTGAAAAGACTCTTGGTGTACCTGGAGCACCAAGGTGAGCAGGAATCTTTTTCTACAGTATCTTTACTAAATGTTCATCCAGGTTCCATCAATGACCTTCAGTGATGATGAACTCACTAACAGAGACAAATCATTTCCCTGTGTGTCAGCTCAAATTGTTAAGGAGATATGGTTTTGTTTTTCTCTTTCTAAAGCTCCTACTTGGGTCAAGCAGCATAAGTCTTTCCCACGTGATAGCCTTTCAGATACTTAGTTGTAGATAGCTCTCATGTGGATGAGCCTTAAAGCTTCTCTTTTTCAGACTTATCCCCAGTTAGTTTTTCCCTCTAGACTCTGATGGTCTTTTATCATCCCTGTGGACTTACTAAAAGGTAGTAACAAGAATTTCACACAATACTACAGATGGGGACTGAAAAGACCAGGGCCAATAGGTCCAACACCTTCCTCCTCAAATCTCGCTGGCTCTCTCACTCTCTCTCTCTGTCTCTCTCCTCAGATCCTGCTGGCTCTCTCTCTCTGTCTCTCTCCTCAGATCCTGCTGGCTCTCTCTCT